>NC_069472.1:24845231-25005231 GCF_026875155.1 Cherax quadricarinatus
CTCTCTCATAAAAAAATCATTTTGATCTTCGACTCTCAGTCTGGTAGTGGCTTGCAAAAAACTGAGTCATATTGGGACTTGAGAAGCTCACTCATTTCCATTGCTGTCATCTGTGTAGTAGGACCCCATCTAGTTTAAGTAGGGGGCCCAATACTGACGTTGTTCTCGATTTTGAATTGGTGCAATAGAGAAAAGAAATACTTTGGTTTTTCTTCGATATCATTTTATGGCTATTAGATCTCCCGCGATTCTCCTGACTCCTAAAGGATTCTTTTAGCTTTAAGTCGATGCTTGCATTACTCGGACCAGTGTCGCCCTAACGCATTTCAAAATATTGACCTCTTTTAGGCCGCTCTGTTATTCTTTTTCCGTCGCCTGTAAGGGAGAGCGCCTGTCCTCTGTTTCTATTTACATCTACTCTCCATTCTTAGAGGAATAAGCCCTTGTGCAACATCGAGTGTCCACGGATTTAATCTGTTCTAGGATAAGTTGGGGTCTGTGTTCTAGTATATCTTCCCAGCTATATCGGTTAGGACTTGGTTACTTGGTCCCACTTAAAGTTTCTGTTATTGAAGTTGAATTTGGGGAATGCTCCCTCGTGAACTAGTCTCATTTTTGTCGGTACGGCTCCAACGCATACGTTCTGAACCACAATTATGTTTGTGACTGAGTATATTGTTTTTGATATGGTGACATTTCTTAACAGATCATCATTGTAGTGAAGATTATGTCTATGTAATCTCCAGCTAGTAGGCTCTATTATTTTTGCTGGTTTTAAATTGAATTTTTGTGTCAGAGAATTTAAAAGCTCGTGTGAGGTGTGAGTTTTCACATGCTCCTCCTGGTGTTATTACGCAACAATATTATTTGCTATATCCCCATTTTAGGTGCCTTAAGTAGAAATCCCCCAGGAGCAAGATGAAGGGTGGCAGGAGCTGGAAGATTTTCCAGACAGATGTCCAAGTTTTAACAGCTGTTCCTGGAATTGGCTGGATGTATTGCATCCGGAGGCTTGTAAACTACCCACAATGACTAGGTTTTGGTTCTCGACCTTTACAGCAAAAGACTTCCACTACATTCATTTGAGGCATTAATCAGTTCTGTGCAACTAGTGACTCTGCAATGTACAGGCCAACCCCCCCCCATTATTGCCTGTTTCACTCTGTCACATCTGTATAGGATTGTAACCTGTTATCCATATTCGTTGTCCAAGTGACCTTTAATGTGGGTCTCAGTGAAAGCCGCGAACATTGCCTTTGCCTCTGCAAAGCAGTCCACGATGAAAGGTATTTAGTTGTTTGTTGCTGCTTAGACCCAGTATATATGCAAAGAAGAATGTTATCGGACTGGAGGTATTGTTGTACGGGGGGGGATTTTTTTATGCGGGCATTATATCTGTATCTGTTGGTTGGGAGTGGAGGCCTCGACTGTGGTTCCACTCCAGGAATGATGGATTTGGTGTACGATTTCGCCATTTCCTGCCAGTCTTTTTTTCTTCTGCACTAAAAAAACCCTCTCCCTCTTGAGTGGCTGTGGGCTACCCAGGTTTTCCCATGGCCTGGATGTTTTGTATCTTTTTTTCCCTTTAGAATGGTATGCCTGGCGAAATTAAGTTATAGCACCAGTCTTTCCAGTACTGAAAGGTACACAGCAAGGTGAAAAACTTACAGGAAGGGAGTTTGCCATTTCCTGTTTTCATATGGGCATGGCATTTTCTAGGGTGGTCATAGTTGCATGTCCCATCCAGTTTTTTTCCAGATTTTCCCATGCAGCAGATACAAGTGCATAGTAATGTGCACAGGCTTGTTTCCGTTTTGCCTTGGTTTCTGTGACGTATTCCCTGTTGGAGTGCATGTTTCCTGTCTTACATCTATCCCCCTAGCAACCAACAAATGGAGCCCCACCATTTGTTTTTGGTAAGATATCCTCATCAATTGCAGCGGAGTCCTCTAGTTTGCTATTTCCGCTGTATATTCTAGTTTGCAATATGTTTTCTCTTATCTTTGACTACACTTGTTTTCCCCTTACTATGGCTCCTGTTCCCTATGATGTTCATTTATATGTATTTCCTGTCCTGCGTATAATTCCGACTACCTGACAAAATCTCCAGCTTCACCATTACTGTCTCCCAGGCCAGCAACTCCAGCTCACCAATACTGTCTCCCAGGACAGCACCTCCAGCTTCCACCATTACTATACTGTCTCCCAGGACAGCACATCCAGCTTCACCATACTGTCTCCTCCCATGACAGCAATATCAGCCCCGACATTTACTGACTACCAGACAATCACCTCCAGCCTTACAGTTTTCTGACTACATGCCAGTCTCAAGGCAGTACCATTCAGCACATACTTTTTATGGTCCCATCTTCTGTTGTAGAAGCTTCCAGGTTTTCTATAAAGCAGGCTTTATTGTCCTCTTTTAATACCCTTGTGATTTTAGCCACAGATTTATCTCATTTGGGCATACCCAAAAACACTTCCCTGTTTTAAACTACTGCTTGTAGTTAGTTCTTGGATATCTGCACAAGGGCGTGACACCAATTTCCCACAAAAATGACATTTACCCATGTGGAAGCCCCGGATTGTTTGACTGACCACAGACTACACACGTGCTTCATAAGTATTTGAATGGTTATTGACAGCAATTCTACTAGCAACTCTTGAAATATTCTAATAAATAACCTCCTTAAATGGAATCTCTAGCTATTTGTATTTCTGTTCCTAACTGTTTTTTTTGTATATTGGACAAGCTTACCGTGCACGTTCCTGATTTATATATAATGTTGTGTTTAAAAGTGGGGGCGCCTAACAACCCCCTCCGTTTTACAGTCTGCTTTAATTGTCCAACAAATCCTTTGAAAACCAGTCCAGTGGTTCGGACCAGTCAAGGGTTCGACCAGTCGAACTGATCTGATCAGTGTGTCCACTTATTTAAAACATACTGGTCGGTGATTTGAGCTGAACAACATGAAGGATCTACTGAAATTTACTACCCTAGTAATATGTGATTTGAATTGATACAAAAGTAATGTAAACTTGCGTGTTGAAGAAACCGGTGATTTCTGGCAACTCCTACAATGACGAACGGTCGACCTCAACGCTTGTTTATCAATCGCTGGTACTCTAGCTTTTCTATTTTTTTTCCGTCTCCACCCACAATAAATGCTTATATCACTATAGTTGACTGGTGGAAATTTTGGAGGAAAGGACGCTTTTTTCTGTAGTAATATTTGCTTCTCGTTGTTATCATGCGACCGCTGTAACTACGTTATATGAAAATTCACAGAATACGATCTGATAATTCAATAAAAAAGAAACTCATGAAGTCACTCCACCCCACTAAGTACCCATTAAAAATACTGTAGTTGTCTAATACAACACTGTATTCTCTATTCCACGTTAACACTAATTAAATTGCGAGTACACTAGCAAGTTAGTTAGTTTAAAATGTTTATTATGCACCCATACCGCATCCTGTGGGCGGTAGTCAAAAAGATTACAGAGGTACAAAATAATGGGCCCCAGTGACTGGACCCAAAGTTATGTATAGCTGAACTAGTCAACAAAGGTAATAACTTCCAGGTAGATCTGGTCACTACTCATGCAAGTTACAGAGGTAATGAATCAGCTTCACTCCCTATACATGGTTACAGTCATGAACAAATACAAAGTAATGAACCACTGATACGTCCATACCTGGTCACAATTGTAATGAGTTATAAATACAAATATTAAGAGGATCATACACCCCCAAGCGAGTCGCGCGCGCACATACACACACAGGGCTGCAACGCACGACATGTGCACACGATCGTACAAATATATGCATAACACACAAGGACCACACCCACACACACACATCCCCACAACACACATCAATTCACTCAACACGCATCACACACACACCCTGACACGACAAATACCACACACACACCCTCACACACACCCTAGCAATCCTGGAAGATTAATAAAAACAGCTGACCTGTGGTAAGTTTCACGGCGACTTCTAGGCACCTGCCTCTATAGGCTTATCCCCCACTTTCTTCATTTACAAATTCACCTGTTTTCCAAATGACACTTTAACCTTTATCATCAATATACTAGGGACCACTGATATTAACAGCTAATAACACTATGGTATACTCATGTTATCAGGAGACTTTCTTTCCTCTGACACAAAATGGTTCAATTATTAATATTTTTTCACACGGGACATCAGGCCTGATACCCCTCTGCCGTAACACTGCTAGGTAGGCACACTAATTCCTCCTTTTTGACTCGTATATAATGATTTTTCCCGCCCAAGATTGTACCAGGCGCTAGAGGATGTATCGTAAAGGAAATTTGATGACACAAATTAAAGTTTCTAGCTTTGATAAGATCCAACCGTTTGGATACTTACCTAACAAACTGCCTGATAAGCCGCTTATAACCTAAGGTCAACCAACTGTTGTGTGATGTGATGTCAGAAAAGAACTTGCCACATTCACTCCTTTCCTTGCAGATTCGCGATAACATGCAGTATCATGGTTCAAAGTAAAAGCAGGCGATTTTTCCTAAACATTTTAACCTCTATGCCCCATGACCAGCTTCAACCTGGATGGTAATTTATAAACCAGATCTCAATCATAAGAGCCTACCCTTAAATTCTAGGAGACTTTAATGCCAGACATAAGGATATGGGAGGGGTCTTAACAAACACCAATGGCACTAAACTAGTGAAATTGCTAAATAGCATGATAATGTTCGAATTGTGGGCACTACTGACCTATTCAGGCCAAAAGTGGCATACTAGATCTGTGCCATGGATTCAATACATCATATACATGCATGGCTATCATAGTTAATGAATGGTCTTCTATCAGAACCTTCCTAACTCACAACTGTTCAATCTTGACCACATCTCCAGTAACAAGGAGTTTTTAATTCTAAATAAAGAAGGAGGAATCTTATTCTCAACCCAGAACCCAGAGACAACATTTATTAACAATTGGATCAATGGTATAAGAAATTACAGCCATTGGCACACAAAAAATCAAGATGATTTATTGCCACTATTGAGACTGTCCTCACAGATCAAGTGGGCAGGAAAAAAAACATAAACCTTCCATTATAAATGATCCACTATAATGATCCATAGCTACGCAATCTAACACATGCAGCAGCTGGGAGGAATGGTAAAGCATACCGTGATTGTAGACCCCCAGACCTGCTCAGAACGTTCCAATATGCACTAACAAAGCAAGGAAAGAAATAAGACTTAGCAACAGAATGGGAACAACTTTGTTAGTGGATTAAATAGGTCCACCCCTTAAGTTTGCTTGGAGGAGGTATAATAAAATAAACCAGAAAAAGACTGGCAATGTTGCCATCCCTTTTCCTCTTGAAAAACAAATGACCTCATAAATGACTGGTCCCAAGACAATCAGCATGAAAACCATCCATCTCATATTAGAAAAAAATTTAGAGAGTTGCTTCTGAAGAAATTTGAAACTGATTAATTTTATTGAGCCAAAATATTGATGAGATTGATTGCCTCTTCTACCGAGATTAATTAGATAATGCATTAACTAAAGGACGATCAATGCACCTAGGAGAGGATGGTATAACCTATGATATTCTCAGAACTCTAAGGCAACGTACCTGATAACCTTGATGGCACTGTATAATACAAGTTGGTATAAAAAACCTGGTAATAAATACGACAAGTTGGTTTAGAAAGAAACGTAAGCAAACACTATAACATATTTAATAGAAAACGTTTTCGGTCCTGGGACCTTGATCACTTCTAACATACAGAGGTAGTAATATATATACTCAGCCAAGTTACCACTGCCCACATCCAACCAAAAATTGAAGCTATCACGAAAACTACAAGACCTGTGCTCCCACAGCAAATGGAGCGAAATGGGAACGACCAGAAAATCATAATAACAGTATCTTCCTAAACACTAACCGTTCCCCGAGACAGAACCTACAGCCTAGGCTCAAGATTACAACTGGCGTCAACAAGAAACATAATCCTGGTGGATGAATGGTAACCAAGAACCAACCTTTTGGAACATCCGAGTTTCAAAAGTGCTTTGTTTCAAGGAATTAAATCACTGCTGCAGGCTACAGAGTGTTTCCTTCAAGACCGTCATTCCAGAAGATACATCCAAGCACTCAGGAACCTGTCCGACAACGATGACATCGTCCATTACAAACGCTGACAAAGGAGTGGTGTTGTGTTACTCAACCTGTCGACTAACAACCAATAAAGTCTTAAATCTTCTCAACGATGCCACACATAACGACTTCGTGTATCGGAATCTATTAGCTCACTTCAAAGTACCCATACTTTCCTTCAATAGGCTCCTAGCTCTACGAAAATCAGAACAAGCAAGAAACTATTTAAACATTTAACCAGGGTCAATCGAAACGCAAGCACGTCCCTGTATGGCCTTCCTAAGACAACACAAAACCTGCATCCCACAACGGCGCCTATCACTTCGGGCATAGTGATCGCACCACACAGACTACCGGCCACCTTGCCAATACCTTTCACGCAATCTAGGGCACTATCAGTCAAGCCCTACCTCAAACACTTCCAGTGACCTTCTCTCTCCGAATTTCCAACCTGAAAGTCAAGAAAACAAAAAGCATGGCTTCCTTCGTGTCACAGCCCTCTTTACCAACGTCACTACTGACCTGCAATCAACATTCTGAACAAGAAGCTCACTGAAAACCACGACCTCCCTTTTACCTCTTCTAGATTTCATCATCTAGTTGGAAAGTTATTGTGTTAATTTCAACTTCTCAATATCAGGACAACTGATTACAAACCAATGCTTTGGATGGCAATGGGCAGCCCTCTCAGTGCTGAGCTTGTCCCCAACCTCTTCATGGAAAACCTGAGAACAGAGTATAATTCAGCACCCTCATTTCCCACACCGATACTGGCTGAGATACGTTGATGATATATGGTTTCTATCCGAGACGACTCAATATCCAGCTCTCTCAACAGATCAATGCATTTGCCCATCAAAAGTTTACATTGAACTCGAAAATATGGCAAACTTCCTTTTCCGTCGACTACCTACTGTGGCAGATCTCCGACAGTGACAAACTTCTCTCTCTTTCAAGTGTAGTATAAAACAAACCAGACAAGGACGATCTAATACACTCTATTCACACCAAGACACCCGCACTAGAGAGAGTCCTCATTGGCTTCAATTCCATTCAATTCAAATTCAGTTTTATTCTCTATAAAGGATTACAAAGCTGAGTTTACAGAAATTTGGTTATTGTTTGGTTTAACATTTAGTAAAATTGGATTACAGAGTGTACCACATAGAACGCTTAGCATGGCTAGCATTTCGGGCATACCTATGTTTTATATTCTTAAAAGTGTAAAATATTACAAATTATGAGGTAAGTTGGTATTATGGCTAAGTGACTAAATACTAGTTTAAGCGTTTAGCAATGTTAATGCTTTGTTTTTGGCACAGTATAAAGTTTTCATGTATTGAGTATCACAGGATTACATTATTTTAAGAACTGAGATTAATATTTCTGTTATGGTCAAATGAGTGAGCGAGTGAAGTGTGAACCACCAGGTGGTATTTGTGTAGTTAGTTTACGGGGTGTATCAGGGGAGAAAAGGATGTTTTCTAATGGTATTTTTGAAGGTGAAGATGTGTCAGCAGTTTCTAGAGTTCTCAGGGTAGGGTATTCAGATTTTAGGGCCTTTGACATACATGAATCTTTTTGTAACAGGATTAGTCGGACAACGGGAATGTCGTAGAGATGTTTGGTGTCTGGTGTTAATGCCTAGGGTTCTGTCACAACTATCAATGAAGCGTTTTAGGTCAAGTTGATATTAGAGTTTAAGGCCCTGTAGATAAAGATGCACAGTAGTAAGTGTGGATGTACTGAACTGGATGTAAGTTTATGATCTTGAAGAGTAGGGGGGGTGTGCTGCCATGGATGGGATTTAGTGAATTATTCTTACTGCACAGCTTTTTGTTGGGTGTTTGTTATTTTGGCTTTAGGTGTGTTTGCTGCAGTTGATCCCCAAGCACCAAATACATAGGTGAGGTATGGATAAATAAGTGAGTGTGTAGTGTGAGAAGGGCTTTTTGCGGCACGTAGTATCGGATCTTGGAGAGTTCCCAACCGTTTTGGATACTTTTTTTGGCTATATGCCGTGATAAGGGTGCCTGAAATTCAGTTGTTTGTCAAGGTAATAAGCCTAGGAATTCCCCCCATTATATCTGGTAATTCGAGTGTTTGTCAATCTAATGTTTAATTTGGTGCTATCCTCCTGATCTGCTACCAACAAATATAGTAAAAAAAAAAAAAAAAAAAAAAAATTTTTGTCATGGTTACGCGTAAGTTTATGCTGTCATCCAAGTCGAATATTTTAATTATAATCAGCTCCTCATTCACAATGGTGTTGAGGTGGCAAGATTAGGGTGTAGAGATGACATAAGTCGTGCATCAGCAAAGAGAATGGGTTTCAGGAGTTTGATAGACGTTGGGAAGTTCATTGATGTAAATGAGGAAGATGCCGGGGACCAAGGACACTTCCTGTGGAACTCAAGTATCAAGTGGCCGTGTTTGCTGATGCAGATGTCTTTAATGGTGACGTACTAATACCTATTAGTAATGTAAGATTTGGAAAAAGCACGCGCCTGAGCTATCTGATACCGTAGTGTTCAAGTTTGTGGAGGTAGGATTTCGTGTTTTACTGTGTCAAAAGCCTTTTTCATAGTCAATAAAAATTCCTATGGATATTCCATATTTTCCAATGCTGTTTAAAGCAGATCTACATTTTTATGATTGCATCATTAGTGCTTTATAAATTTTTCCTGAATCCAAACTGGCAGGGGTTGAGTATGTTTTGAGCCGTTATAAATGAGAGCTCTTCGCATCTCCAGCCCTTGTTTTCTAGAAGAAGACTGCACTTACATAACACAAGGCACAACTATCCTCAACAAACCCGCCCATGGAACAAGCCCCCTAAACAGTTTCATAGTACTCCATTGAACATTAAAATGGTATAAAATACCGACAGGTTGTTAAGGGGGGGGGTAAAGACACATATGCAACGGTTAGGTACTTTATTTTGACACGTTCGCCTACTCAGTAGGCTTCTTCATCGAGTAACTAGAAAAGTTGATGAGAAGCAGAAGCAGACTTGAAAGACGAAGTAATCAGGTCCATCACCCTAAAGTTTTGAGTGGTCAGTCCCATCCCAGTCAGGAGAAGAGCATTGTTCCGAAAGAGTCTGAAACAAATAGAAGATTAAATGGAACAGGAGGAGCCTAATATAGCGCCAGGAGGTGAGACGTAAGGTCACTTTGGGAGTCAGGTCCTCTCAAATCCAGCCGTTCTCACTAGTAGACAGTTGTCCGAAGTAGAATTTCAGTCTGTACCAAGATACGCCTTGTGTTTGCAGTGTCTGACAGATTGAACATTAAAAGGGTATAAAAATAACCGACCAGGTTGTTAGGTAAGACACATATGCAACGGTAGTGTATCTTTATATTTTGAAACGTTTCGCCTACACAGTAGGGCTTCTCAGCGAGTACAGAAAAGTTGATAGAAGCCGAGAGACTTGAATGGTAAAAATACCTGTCGGTATTTATACCATTTTAATTGTTCAATCTGTCAGAGCACCTGCAACACAGGGTACTTGGTACAGACCTGAAATCTACATTCGAACCAACTCTACTAGTGAAACGGCTGGATTTGAGAGAGGACCTGACTATGGTAACGAACCTTCTCCATGCCGATGGACTGACAACCTCAAATTCTAACGTACTTAAGGGTATTGACAGTGATAACATCGTCTTCACATCTCTACAGCTCCTGCCTACTTTCTGTAATTCGACTGAAGAAAGCCTACTGTGTAACTGAAACTTTTCGGATAAAGATGTCCTAACGTATGCATATGTTGCAATACCTAACAACCTGTCGGTATTGTATAAACCCATATTGATTACATCTCCCTTTATATATTCCTACTTCCACTATAAACCACAATCATAAATCCCCCCTAATTCAACTCTTTCTAGAGAGTGCAGTTTCAGGGCCTTAGTCTATCCTCATTAGGTGAAAGGAATCTGATACTGGGATCATTCTTTGTCCATCCTCCTTTGTACTTTTCCAGAGAATTTATATCCATAGTAAAACGGAGACCAAACTGTGCAGCATAATCTAAATGAACCACACAACAGCCTCCACATCCTTTGTGTAACTGACTTTATGGACGAGGATCACGAGCACTGACGAGGACATTCGATCACTCCAGGAAGATAGAATAGACTGATCAGGTGGTCGGAGAAGTGGCAGATCAGTTTAATAAAGACCAATTCAAAGTCTAAAAGTTGACAGTGACAATAACCATGCCACATAAAACTAATAATTGATAGATCTTAATTATTACGGCTTGCGAAAAAAGATTTAGGAGTTCTGGTTTAGCAGTAAATCTGAAACCAAGACAAACATTTTACCTGATAGAGTGCATAAAGTGTTTTTCGCAATAAAGCTAATATAATCCTTGGGCTCATATCGAAGAAAGAAGCATAAATAATAGGAGTCCTCAGGTTGTTCTTCAACTCTATACACCTTGGTTAGGCTCAATTATAGATTAAGCTGCACATTTTTGGTCATCGAATTACAGAATGGATAAAATTCTCTGGAAATGTAACAAAGGAGGATTACAAAGTTGATCCCATGTATCAGAAACCTACCGTAATAGAGGATTACTTTTGTAGGCGAAAACTTTCATAATAAAGATACCTAACTGTTTGCATATGTGTCTTACCTAACAACCTGTCTGAATTTTAATACCATTTTAATGTTTAAGATCCTGTCAGACACTGCAACACAAGGGATCTTGGTACAGACCTGCAATCAACTTCGACAACTTCCACTAGTGAGAGGGGCTGGTTTTGAGAGGACCTAACCTTTCAACATCTGAGATTCTACACTCTCCTAGTTCCTACGACTCACCTCCTGGCGCAATAAAAAGCTTCCATCCTGTCACTACTTACTCCAGATTGTTTCATACTATGGAAAACAATGCATCATTCTCCAGACTGAGACTGACCACCTCAAAACTATAAGGGTGATGGACTGATTTACATCGTCTTCAGTATCTTCTGCATCTAATCAACTTTTCTGTACTTACTGTATAAGCCTACTTTGTAGGCGAAACGTTTTCATAATAAAGATACCTAACAGTTCATTAGTGTCTTACCTAACAACCAGTCGTATTTTAATACCATTTTTAATGTTCAAGCGAATCCTGTCAGACAACTGCAACCCAAGGGTTCTTGGAACAGACCTGCAATCAACTTCGACAGACTTCCACTAGTAGAGGGGCTGGGTTTGAGAGGACCTAACTTTCAACATCTGAGTTCTACCTCTCCTAGTGGCGCGAGACGTCTCACCTCCTGGCGCTATAAAAACTAAGCTCCATCCTGTCCTTCTTCTCATATTGTTTCATACTATGGAACAATGCTCTTACCAGACTGAGGGACTGACCACCTCAAAACATTCAGGTGATGGAACAGATTACATCGTCTTACAAGTATCTTCTGCATTCTATCAACTTTTCAGTACTTGACTGAAGAAGCCTACTTTGTAGATATAGCGAACGTTTACATAATAAAGATACCTAACTGTTGCACAATGTGTCTTACTCTAACAACCTGTCGGTATTTTATACCATTTTAATGTTCCAAATCAGTCAGACACTGCAACACAAGGGTATCTTGGTAGCAGACCTGCAAATCACTTCGCCAACTTCCACTAGTGAGAGGGGCTGGTTTGAGAGGGACCAAACTTTCAACATCTGAGTTCTTACCTCTCCAAGTGCCGTAACGTCTCACAATCCTGGCCTATAAAAGCTCCATCCTGTCACTTCTTTCTTCCATAATGTTACATACTATGGAACAATGCTCTTCTCCAGACTGAGGGGACTGACGCACCGTCAAACTTAAAGGGTGAAGACTGATTACATCGTCTTCAAAGTGTCTTCTGCTCTAATCAACTTTACTGGTACTTGACTGAAGAAGCCTACTTTGTAGGCGAAACGTTTTCATATAAGAAACCTAACGTGTGCATAATGATGTCTTACCTAACAACACATACGTACTTATATACCTTTTAATGTTTCAATCTGGTCAGACACTGCAACACAAGGGTATCTTAGTAAAGACCTTCAATCAACTACGACAACTTCCACTAGTGAGAGGGCTGGGTAGAGAGGGACCTAACCTTTCAACATCTGAGTTCTTACCTCGCCTATGGCCTAGACGTCCTCACTCCTGCGCTATAAAAGCTCATCCTGTCACTTCTTCTCCATATTGTTTCATACTATGGAACATGCTCTTCTCCCAGACTGAGGGACTGACCACCCCAAAACTTTAAGGGTGATGGACTGATATACATCGTCTTCAGTATCTTCTGCCAACTATCAACTTTTTTTCTTGTACTTGACTGAGAACCTACATTGTAGGCGAAACGTTCATAATAAAGATACTAACTGTTGCATATGTGTCTTACCTAACAACCTGTCGGTATTTTATACCATTTTAATGTTCAATCTGTCAGACACTGCAACACAAGGGGTTCTTGGTAGAGGGGGCAGACCTGCAATCAACTCGACAAACTTCCACTAGTGAGAGGGCTGGGTTTGAGAGGGACCTAACCTATCACAACTGAGTTCTTACCTCCTCCTACTGGCCTACTCCTCACAACGCTGGCGCCCTATAAAAGCTCACCTGTCACTTCTTCTCCATATTGTTCTTAACCTATGGAACAATGCTCTTCTCCAGACTGAGGGACTGACCAACTCAAAACTTAAAGGGTGGATGGGACTGATTACATCGTCTTCAAGTATCCTTCTGCTTCTTCACACTTTTCTGTCACTTGACTGAAGAAGCCTACTTGTATGCTAAACGTTTCATAATAAAGATACCTAATCTGTTGCATATGTGTCTTACCTAACCACCTGTCGGTATTTTATACCATTTTAATGTTCAATTCTGTGCATACACTGCTAAACACAAGGGTATCTTGGTACAGACCAGCCAATCAACTTCGTGACAACTTCCACTAGTGAGAGGGGCTGGTTTTTGAGATGGGACCTAACCTTTCAAACACTGAGTTCTTACCTCTCCTAGTGGCCTACGTCTCCCTCCTGGCGCTATAAAAGCTCCATCCCTGTCACATCTTCTCCATATCGTTTCATACTATGGAACATTCTCTTCTCCAGACGGAGGGACTGACCACCTCAAAACTTTAAGGGTGATGGACTGAATACAAAATCGTCTTCAAGTATCTTCTGCTTCTAATCAACTTTTCTGTACTTGACAGACGAAGCCTACTTTGTAGGCGAAACGTTTCATAATAAAGATACCTAACTGTTTGCATATGTGTCCTTACCTAACAACGAGTACAGAAAAGTTGATAGAAGCAGAAGATACTTGCAGACGATTGTACACATTCCATCACCCTTAAAAGTTGTTTGAGGTAGGTCAGTCCCTCATTCTGGAGAAGAGCATTTGTTCCGTTGTCTGAAACAATATGAAGTGAAGTGACAGAACGGGCCTTATATAGTGCCTGGCGTGAGACGTAGGTTGCTTGTGAGGGCAGGTCTCCTCTCAACCCACCGTTTCTCACTAGTAGAGGTTTGTCGAAGTTGATGGTCTGTACAAGATGCCCATGAGTTGCAGTGTCTGACGAATGAACATAAAAATGGAATAAATACCGACAGTATTGTTAGGTAAGAACACATATGCAACAGTTAGGAAAAAAAGCTTGATATCGAAACGATCGCCTACACAGAAGGCTTCTTTTCATTCGAGTACAGAAAAGTTTTGAATAGAAGCAGAAGAATCTTGAAGACGATGTAATCAGTCCATCAACCCATTAAAGTTTTGAGGTGGTCAGTCCCTCAGTCTGTGAGAAGAGCAATGTTCCGTGAAACAGGCTGGTTTGAGAGGGGGACCTGCCCTCCCAAAGCAACCTACGTCTCACCTCCTGGCACTAAAAAGCGCCCCATTCTGTCACTCAACATCATATTGTATTATCAGCAACGGAACAACGCTCATTCTCCAGTACTGAGGACTGTCCACCACGGCTCAAAACTTTAATTGTGATGGACTGATTAACATCGTCTCAGTATCTCTGCTTATCTATCCACTATTCTGGTACTCGACTGAATAAGCCTACAGTGTGGCGAAACGATTCGGAAATAAAGATACCTAACTGTTGCATATGTGTCATACCTAACAATCTGTCGTAATTTTATACACATTTTAATTGTTCATACTGTAATGAGTTATTGAGCAAAAAGCTACAAAACGTTCTGGCCTCTAAAACGTACTGGAGTTTGTTCCACTCAAGCCACAACTCTATTACCAACCAGAACTTTCTATATCCTTCCTACTCTGAATTTTTCCTTTCCAACTTAAAACCATTGCAGCGAGATCTGTCTAGGCTAGATATTTTCAGCACAACTATATACATCCCTTCGTTTTATTTCTGTCTTTCCATTTATACCACCTCAATTATATCCCCCCTAAATTCTACCTCTCTTTCTAGAGAGTGCAGTCCAGGGCCTTAGTCCATATCCTCATACCTGGAGGTATTACCTGAGAGAGTTTCGGGGGTCAACGCCCCCGCGGGCCCGGGTCTGTTACTAGGTCTCCTGGTGGATCATCTGCGCCTGAAGAACCAGGCTGTTGGACTAGCTGGCTGCACGCAAACCATCTAACGAGCCACAGCCCGGCTGATCAGAACTGACTTTATGTGCTTGTCCATAGCCAGCTTGAAGACTGCCAGGGTCCAGGTGGTAATCCACTAGGTGTGCTGTGAAGGCAGTTGAACAGTCTCGGGCCCCGACACTTTATTGTATGGTCCTCTTTACGTTCTAGTGACACCGCCTGCTTTTCATTGGGGGGATGGTGCAGTCGCCTGCCAAGTCCTTTTGCTTTCGTAGTGAGTGATTTTTCGTTGCAAGTTCAGTACTAGTCCCTCAAGGATTTACCAGGGTGTATAAAATCATGTATCTCTCCCTCCTGCGTTCCCAGGGAATACAAGTTAAGAAACCACAATCGCTCCCAGTACTTGAGGTGTTTTATCTCCGTTATGCGCGCCGTGAAAAAGTTCTCATGTACATTAGCTAGGTCGGGCAAATTTCACCTCCTTGAAAGGTGCTGTTAGAGTTGCAGCAATATTCCAGCCTAGATAGAACAAGTTGACCTGAAGAGTTGTCCATCATGGGCTTGGCCTCCCTAGATTTAAGAAGGTTCTCATTATCCTCCTGTCATTTTTCTAGCAGAATGCGATTGAAACAATGTTATGTCCTTGAAAAAGGTGAGATCCTCCGACATAATACTCCAAGGTCTTTGACGTTGGTGTTTCCGCTCTATTTTGTGCCAGAATTTGTTTTGTACTCCTGATGATGATTTAATTTCCTCATGTTTACCATATCTGAATAATTTAATAACTCATCGTTGAACCTCATATTGTTTTCTGCAGCCCACTGAAAGAATTGTTGATGTCCGCCTGAGCCTTGCAGTGTCTGCAATGGAAGACACTGTCATGCAGATATCCGGGTGTCATCATGCAAAGGAAGACACGGTACTGTGGTCTGACATCCTTGTCTATGTCGGATATGAGGATGAGAACAAGATGGACTAAGTACGAGCCTTGTGGAACATAGCTTTTCACCGTACTGCCTCGGACTTCTACTGCTGTTGACGGACTACTCTCTGTGTTCTGTTTATGAGGAAATTATAGATCCATCGACCGACTTTTCCTGTTATCCTTTAGCGCGCCTTTTGTGCGCTATTACGGCGGCCATGGTCACACTTGTCGAAGGCTTTTGCAAAGTCGTTATATATTACATCTCATCTCACTTTGTCTTCTAGTGCATTTAGGACCTTGTCGTAGTGATCCAATAGTTGAGACAGACATGAGGCGACTGTTCTAAACCCATGTTGCCCTGGGTTTGTGTACTGATGGGTTTTTCTAAGATGTTGGGTGATCTTGCATCTTAGGACCCTTTCAAAGTTTTTTATGATATGGGATGTTATGCTATTGGTCTGTAGTTCTCTTTGCTGTTGCTTTAACTGCCCCCATTGTGGAGTGGGGCTGATGTCTGTGTTTTATAGTAACTGAGGGACGACCCCCCGTTGTCCATTGCTCCCTGCTCCATAGGATGGAAAAGGCTCTGTATAGGGGCTTCTTGCAGTTCTGTATGAACACAGAGTTCCATGAGTCGGCCGGGCAGAGTGCATGGGCATGTCATTTATCGCTTGTTTCGAAGTCTTTTGGCCGTCAGATAACATCGATAGGCTATGTGTTAATCAAATAAATTGGGCTCTCTCATAAAAAAATCATTTTGATCTTCGACTCTCAGTCTGGTAGTGGCTTGCAAAAAACTGAGTCATATTGGGACTTGAGAAGCTCACTCATTTCCATTGCTGTCATCTGTGTAGTAGGACCCCATCTAGTTTAAGTAGGGGGCCCAATACTGACGTTGTTCTCGATTTTGAATTGGTGCAATAGAGAAAAGAAATACTTTGGTTTTTCTTCGATATCATTTTATGGCTATTAGATCTCCCGCGATTCTCCTGACTCCTAAAGGATTCTTTTAGCTTTAAGTCGATGCTTGCATTACTCGGACCAGTGTCGCCCTAACGCATTTCAAAATATTGACCTCTTTTAGGCCGCTCTGTTATTCTTTTTCCGTCGCCTGTAAGGGAGAGCGCCTGTCCTCTGTTTCTATTTACATCTACTCTCCATTCTTAGAGGAATAAGCCCTTGTGCAACATCGAGTGTCCACGGATTTAATCTGTTCTAGGATAAGTTGGGGTCTGTGTTCTAGTATATCTTCCCAGCTATATCGGTTAGGACTTGGTTACTTGGTCCCACTTAAAGTTTCTGTTATTGAAGTTGAATTTGGGGAATGCTCCCTCGTGAACTAGTCTCATTTTTGTCGGTACGGCTCCAACGCATACGTTCTGAACCACAATTATGTTTGTGACTGAGTATATTGTTTTTGATATGGTGACATTTCTTAACAGATCATCATTGTAGTGAAGATTATGTCTATGTAATCTCCAGCTAGTAGGCTCTATTATTTTTGCTGGTTTTAAATTGAATTTTTGTGTCAGAGAATTTAAAAGCTCGTGTGAGGTGTGAGTTTTCACATGCTCCTCCTGGTGTTATTACGCAACAATATTATTTGCTATATCCCCATTTTAGGTGCCTTAAGTAGAAATCCCCCAGGAGCAAGATGAAGGGTGGCAGGAGCTGGAAGATTTTCCAGACAGATGTCCAAGTTTTAACAGCTGTTCCTGGAATTGGCTGGATGTATTGCATCCGGAGGCTTGTAAACTACCCACAATGACTAGGTTTTGGTTCTCGACCTTTACAGCAAAAGACTTCCACTACATTCATTTGAGGCATTAATCAGTTCTGTGCAACTAGTGACTCTGCAATGTACAGGCCAACCCCCCCCCATTATTGCCTGTTTCACTCTGTCACATCTGTATAGGATTGTAACCTGTTATCCATATTCGTTGTCCAAGTGACCTTTAATGTGGGTCTCAGTGAAAGCCGCGAACATTGCCTTTGCCTCTGCAAAGCAGTCCACGATGAAAGGTATTTAGTTGTTTGTTGCTGCTTAGACCCAGTATATATGCAAAGAAGAATGTTATCGGACTGGAGGTATTGTTGTACGGGGGGGGATTTTTTTATGCGGGCATTATATCTGTATCTGTTGGTTGGGAGTGGAGGCCTCGACTGTGGTTCCACTCCAGGAATGATGGATTTGGTGTACGATTTCGCCATTTCCTGCCAGTCTTTTTTTCTTCTGCACTAAAAAAACCCTCTCCCTCTTGAGTGGCTGTGGGCTACCCAGGTTTTCCCATGGCCTGGATGTTTTGTATCTTTTTTTCCCTTTAGAATGGTATGCCTGGCGAAATTAAGTTATAGCACCAGTCTTTCCAGTACTGAAAGGTACACAGCAAGGTGAAAAACTTACAGGAAGGGAGTTTGCCATTTCCTGTTTTCATATGGGCATGGCATTTTCTAGGGTGGTCATAGTTGCATGTCCCATCCAGTTTTTTTCCAGATTTTCCCATGCAGCAGATACAAGTGCATAGTAATGTGCACAGGCTTGTTTCCGTTTTGCCTTGGTTTCTGTGACGTATTCCCTGTTGGAGTGCATGTTTCCTGTCTTACATCTATCCCCCTAGCAACCAACAAATGGAGCCCCACCATTTGTTTTTGGTAAGATATCCTCATCAATTGCAGCGGAGTCCTCTAGTTTGCTATTTCCGCTGTATATTCTAGTTTGCAATATGTTTTCTCTTATCTTTGACTACACTTGTTTTCCCCTTACTATGGCTCCTGTTCCCTATGATGTTCATTTATATGTATTTCCTGTCCTGCGTATAATTCCGACTACCTGACAAAATCTCCAGCTTCACCATTACTGTCTCCCAGGCCAGCAACTCCAGCTCACCAATACTGTCTCCCAGGACAGCACCTCCAGCTTCCACCATTACTATACTGTCTCCCAGGACAGCACATCCAGCTTCACCATACTGTCTCCTCCCATGACAGCAATATCAGCCCCGACATTTACTGACTACCAGACAATCACCTCCAGCCTTACAGTTTTCTGACTACATGCCAGTCTCAAGGCAGTACCATTCAGCACATACTTTTTATGGTCCCATCTTCTGTTGTAGAAGCTTCCAGGTTTTCTATAAAGCAGGCTTTATTGTCCTCTTTTAATACCCTTGTGATTTTAGCCACAGATTTATCTCATTTGGGCATACCCAAAAACACTTCCCTGTTTTAAACTACTGCTTGTAGTTAGTTCTTGGATATCTGCACAAGGGCGTGACACCAATTTCCCACAAAAATGACATTTACCCATGTGGAAGCCCCGGATTGTTTGACTGACCACAGACTACACACGTGCTTCATAAGTATTTGAATGGTTATTGACAGCAATTCTACTAGCAACTCTTGAAATATTCTAATAAATAACCTCCTTAAATGGAATCTCTAGCTATTTGTATTTCTGTTCCTAACTGTTTTTTTTGTATATTGGACAAGCTTACCGTGCACGTTCCTGATTTATATATAATGTTGTGTTTAAAAGTGGGGGCGCCTAACAACCCCCTCCGTTTTACAGTCTGCTTTAATTGTCCAACAAATCCTTTGAAAACCAGTCCAGTGGTTCGGACCAGTCAAGGGTTCGACCAGTCGAACTGATCTGATCAGTGTGTCCACTTATTTAAAACATACTGGTCGGTGATTTGAGCTGAACAACATGAAGGATCTACTGAAATTTACTACCCTAGTAATATGTGATTTGAATTGATACAAAAGTAATGTAAACTTGCGTGTTGAAGAAACCGGTGATTTCTGGCAACTCCTACAATGACGAACGGTCGACCTCAACGCTTGTTTATCAATCGCTGGTACTCTAGCTTTTCTATTTTTTTTCCGTCTCCACCCACAATAAATGCTTATATCACTATAGTTGACTGGTGGAAATTTTGGAGGAAAGGACGCTTTTTTCTGTAGTAATATTTGCTTCTCGTTGTTATCATGCGACCGCTGTAACTACGTTATATGAAAATTCACAGAATACGATCTGATAATTCAATAAAAAAGAAACTCATGAAGTCACTCCACCCCACTAAGTACCCATTAAAAATACTGTAGTTGTCTAATACAACACTGTATTCTCTATTCCACGTTAACACTAATTAAATTGCGAGTACACTAGCAAGTTAGTTAGTTTAAAATGTTTATTATGCACCCATACCGCATCCTGTGGGCGGTAGTCAAAAAGATTACAGAGGTACAAAATAATGGGCCCCAGTGACTGGACCCAAAGTTATGTATAGCTGAACTAGTCAACAAAGGTAATAACTTCCAGGTAGATCTGGTCACTACTCATGCAAGTTACAGAGGTAATGAATCAGCTTCACTCCCTATACATGGTTACAGTCATGAACAAATACAAAGTAATGAACCACTGATACGTCCATACCTGGTCACAATTGTAATGAGTTATAAATACAAATATTAAGAGGATCATACACCCCCAAGCGAGTCGCGCGCGCACATACACACACAGGGCTGCAACGCACGACATGTGCACACGATCGTACAAATATATGCATAACACACAAGGACCACACCCACACACACACATCCCCACAACACACATCAATTCACTCAACACGCATCACACACACACCCTGACACGACAAATACCACACACACACCCTCACACACACCCTAGCAATCCTGGAAGATTAATAAAAACAGCTGACCTGTGGTAAGTTTCACGGCGACTTCTAGGCACCTGCCTCTATAGGCTTATCCCCCACTTTCTTCATTTACAAATTCACCTGTTTTCCAAATGACACTTTAACCTTTATCATCAATATACTAGGGACCACTGATATTAACAGCTAATAACACTATGGTATACTCATGTTATCAGGAGACTTTCTTTCCTCTGACACAAAATGGTTCAATTATTAATATTTTTTCACACGGGACATCAGGCCTGATACCCCTCTGCCGTAACACTGCTAGGTAGGCACACTAATTCCTCCTTTTTGACTCGTATATAATGATTTTTCCCGCCCAAGATTGTACCAGGCGCTAGAGGATGTATCGTAAAGGAAATTTGATGACACAAATTAAAGTTTCTAGCTTTGATAAGATCCAACCGTTTGGATACTTACCTAACAAACTGCCTGATAAGCCGCTTATAACCTAAGGTCAACCAACTGTTGTGTGATGTGATGTCAGAAAAGAACTTGCCACATTCACTCCTTTCCTTGCAGATTCGCGATAACATGCAGTATCATGGTTCAAAGTAAAAGCAGGCGATTTTTCCTAAACATTTTAACCTCTATGCCCCATGACCAGCTTCAACCTGGATGGTAATTTATAAACCAGATCTCAATCATAAGAGCCTACCCTTAAATTCTAGGAGACTTTAATGCCAGACATAAGGATATGGGAGGGGTCTTAACAAACACCAATGGCACTAAACTAGTGAAATTGCTAAATAGCATGATAATGTTCGAATTGTGGGCACTACTGACCTATTCAGGCCAAAAGTGGCATACTAGATCTGTGCCATGGATTCAATACATCATATACATGCATGGCTATCATAGTTAATGAATGGTCTTCTATCAGAACCTTCCTAACTCACAACTGTTCAATCTTGACCACATCTCCAGTAACAAGGAGTTTTTAATTCTAAATAAAGAAGGAGGAATCTTATTCTCAACCCAGAACCCAGAGACAACATTTATTAACAATTGGATCAATGGTATAAGAAATTACAGCCATTGGCACACAAAAAATCAAGATGATTTATTGCCACTATTGAGACTGTCCTCACAGATCAAGTGGGCAGGAAACAAACATAAACCTTCCATTATAAATGATCCACTATAATGAACCATAGCTACCAATCTAACACATGCAGCAGCTGGAGGAATGGTAAAGCATACCGTGATTGTAGACCCCCAGACCTGCTCAGAACGTTCCAATATGCACTAACAAAGCAAGGAAAGAAATAAGACTTAGCAACAGAATGGGAACAACTTTGTTAGTGGATTAAATAGGTCCACCCCTTAAGTTTGCTTGGAGGAGGTATAATAAAATAAACCAGAAAAAGACTGGCAATGTTGCCATCCCTTTTCCTCTTGAAAAACAAATGACCTCATAAATGACTGGTCCCAAGACAATCAGCATGAAAACCATCCATCTCATATTAGAAAAAAATTTAGAGAGTTGCTTCTGAAGAAATTTGAAACTGATTAATTTTATTGAGCCAAAATATTGATGAGATTGATTGCCTCTTCTACCGAGATTAATTAGATAATGCATTAACTAAAGGACGATCAATGCACCTAGGAGAGGATGGTATAACCTATGATATTCTCAGAACTCTAAGGCAACGTACCTGATAACCTTGATGGCACTGTATAATACAAGTTGGTATAAAAAACCTGGTAATAAATACGACAAGTTGGTTTAGAAAGAAACGTAAGCAAACACTATAACATATTTAATAGAAAACGTTTTCGGTCCTGGGACCTTGATCACTTCTAACATACAGAGGTAGTAATATATATACTCAGCCAAGTTACCACTGCCCACATCCAACCAAAAATTGAAGCTATCACGAAAACTACAAGACCTGTGCTCCCACAGCAAATGGAGCGAAATGGGAACGACCAGAAAATCATAATAACAGTATCTTCCTAAACACTAACCGTTCCCCGAGACAGAACCTACAGCCTAGGCTCAAGATTACAACTGGCGTCAACAAGAAACATAATCCTGGTGGATGAATGGTAACCAAGAACCAACCTTTTGGAACATCCGAGTTTCAAAAGTGCTTTGTTTCAAGGAATTAAATCACTGCTGCAGGCTACAGAGTGTTTCCTTCAAGACCGTCATTCCAGAAGATACATCCAAGCACTCAGGAACCTGTCCGACAACGATGACATCGTCCATTACAAACGCTGACAAAGGAGTGGTGTTGTGTTACTCAACCTGTCGACTAACAACCAATAAAGTCTTAAATCTTCTCAACGATGCCACACATAACGACTTCGTGTATCGGAATCTATTAGCTCACTTCAAAGTACCCATACTTTCCTTCAATAGGCTCCTAGCTCTACGAAAATCAGAACAAGCAAGAAACTATTTAAACATTTAACCAGGGTCAATCGAAACGCAAGCACGTCCCTGTATGGCCTTCCTAAGACAACACAAAACCTGCATCCCACAACGGCGCCTATCACTTCGGGCATAGTGATCGCACCACACAGACTACCGGCCACCTTGCCAATACCTTTCACGCAATCTAGGGCACTATCAGTCAAGCCCTACCTCAAACACTTCCAGTGACCTTCTCTCTCCGAATTTCCAACCTGAAAGTCAAGAAAACAAAAAGCATGGCTTCCTTCGTGTCACAGCCCTCTTTACCAACGTCACTACTGACCTGCAATCAACATTCTGAACAAGAAGCTCACTGAAAACCACGACCTCCCTTTTACCTCTTCTAGATTTCATCATCTAGTTGGAAAGTTATTGTGTTAATTTCAACTTCTCAATATCAGGACAACTGATTACAAACCAATGCTTTGGATGGCAATGGGCAGCCCTCTCAGTGCTGAGCTTGTCCCCAACCTCTTCATGGAAAACCTGAGAACAGAGTATAATTCAGCACCCTCATTTCCCACACCGATACTGGCTGAGATACGTTGATGATATATGGTTTCTATCCGAGACGACTCAATATCCAGCTCTCTCAACAGATCAATGCATTTGCCCATCAAAAGTTTACATTGAACTCGAAAATATGGCAAACTTCCTTTTCCGTCGACTACCTACTGTGGCAGATCTCCGACAGTGACAAACTTCTCTCTCTTTCAAGTGTAGTATAAAACAAACCAGACAAGGACGATCTAATACACTCTATTCACACCAAGACACCCGCACTAGAGAGAGTCCTCATTGGCTTCAATTCCATTCAATTCAAATTCAGTTTTATTCTCTATAAAGGATTACAAAGCTGAGTTTACAGAAATTTGGTTATTGTTTGGTTTAACATTTAGTAAAATTGGATTACAGAGTGTACCACATAGAACGCTTAGCATGGCTAGCATTTCGGGCATACCTATGTTTTATATTCTTAAAAGTGTAAAATATTACAAATTATGAGGTAAGTTGGTATTATGGCTAAGTGACTAAATACTAGTTTAAGCGTTTAGCAATGTTAATGCTTTGTTTTTGGCACAGTATAAAGTTTTCATGTATTGAGTATCACAGGATTACATTATTTTAAGAACTGAGATTAATATTTCTGTTATGGTCAAATGAGTGAGCGAGTGAAGTGTGAACCACCAGGTGGTATTTGTGTAGTTAGTTTACGGGGTGTATCAGGGGAGAAAAGGATGTTTTCTAATGGTATTTTTGAAGGTGAAGATGTGTCAGCAGTTTCTAGAGTTCTCAGGGTAGGGTATTCAGATTTTAGGGCCTTTGACATACATGAATCTTTTTGTAACAGGATTAGTCGGACAACGGGAATGTCGTAGAGATGTTTGGTGTCTGGTGTTAATGCCTAGGGTTCTGTCACAACTATCAATGAAGCGTTTTAGGTCAAGTTGATATTAGAGTTTAAGGCCCTGTAGATAAAGATGCACAGTAGTAAGTGTGGATGTACTGAACTGGATGTAAGTTTATGATCTTGAAGAGTAGGGGGGGTGTGCTGCCATGGATGGGATTTAGTGAATTATTCTTACTGCACAGCTTTTTGTTGGGTGTTTGTTATTTTGGCTTTAGGTGTGTTTGCTGCAGTTGATCCCCAAGCACCAAATACATAGGTGAGGTATGGATAAATAAGTGAGTGTGTAGTGTGAGAAGGGCTTTTTGCGGCACGTAGTATCGGATCTTGGAGAGTTCCCAACCGTTTTGGATACTTTTTTTGGCTATATGCCGTGATAAGGGTGCCTGAAATTCAGTTGTTTGTCAAGGTAATAAGCCTAGGAATTCCCCCCATTATATCTGGTAATTCGAGTGTTTGTCAATCTAATGTTTAATTTGGTGCTATCCTCCTGATCTGCTACCAACAAATATAGTAAAAAAAAAAAAAAAAAAAAAAAATTTTTGTCATGGTTACGCGTAAGTTTATGCTGTCATCCAAGTCGAATATTTTAATTATAATCAGCTCCTCATTCACAATGGTGTTGAGGTGGCAAGATTAGGGTGTAGAGATGACATAAGTCGTGCATCAGCAAAGAGAATGGGTTTCAGGAGTTTGATAGACGTTGGGAAGTTCATTGATGTAAATGAGGAAGATGCCGGGGACCAAGGACACTTCCTGTGGAACTCAAGTATCAAGTGGCCGTGTTTGCTGATGCAGATGTCTTTAATGGTGACGTACTAATACCTATTAGTAATGTAAGATTTGGAAAAAGCACGCGCCTGAGCTATCTGATACCGTAGTGTTCAAGTTTGTGGAGGTAGGATTTCGTGTTTTACTGTGTCAAAAGCCTTTTTCATAGTCAATAAAAATTCCTATGGATATTCCATATTTTCCAATGCTGTTTAAAGCAGATCTACATTTTTATGATTGCATCATTAGTGCTTTATAAATTTTTCCTGAATCCAAACTGGCAGGGGTTGAGTATGTTTTGAGCCGTTATAAATGAGAGCTCTTCGCATCTCCAGCCCTTGTTTTCTAGAAGAAGACTGCACTTACATAACACAAGGCACAACTATCCTCAACAAACCCGCCCATGGAACAAGCCCCCTAAACAGTTTCATAGTACTCCATTGAACATTAAAATGGTATAAAATACCGACAGGTTGTTAAGGGGGGGGGTAAAGACACATATGCAACGGTTAGGTACTTTATTTTGACACGTTCGCCTACTCAGTAGGCTTCTTCATCGAGTAACTAGAAAAGTTGATGAGAAGCAGAAGCAGACTTGAAAGACGAAGTAATCAGGTCCATCACCCTAAAGTTTTGAGTGGTCAGTCCCATCCCAGTCAGGAGAAGAGCATTGTTCCGAAAGAGTCTGAAACAAATAGAAGATTAAATGGAACAGGAGGAGCCTAATATAGCGCCAGGAGGTGAGACGTAAGGTCACTTTGGGAGTCAGGTCCTCTCAAATCCAGCCGTTCTCACTAGTAGACAGTTGTCCGAAGTAGAATTTCAGTCTGTACCAAGATACGCCTTGTGTTTGCAGTGTCTGACAGATTGAACATTAAAAGGGTATAAAAATAACCGACCAGGTTGTTAGGTAAGACACATATGCAACGGTAGTGTATCTTTATATTTTGAAACGTTTCGCCTACACAGTAGGGCTTCTCAGCGAGTACAGAAAAGTTGATAGAAGCCGAGAGACTTGAATGGTAAAAATACCTGTCGGTATTTATACCATTTTAATTGTTCAATCTGTCAGAGCACCTGCAACACAGGGTACTTGGTACAGACCTGAAATCTACATTCGAACCAACTCTACTAGTGAAACGGCTGGATTTGAGAGAGGACCTGACTATGGTAACGAACCTTCTCCATGCCGATGGACTGACAACCTCAAATTCTAACGTACTTAAGGGTATTGACAGTGATAACATCGTCTTCACATCTCTACAGCTCCTGCCTACTTTCTGTAATTCGACTGAAGAAAGCCTACTGTGTAACTGAAACTTTTCGGATAAAGATGTCCTAACGTATGCATATGTTGCAATACCTAACAACCTGTCGGTATTGTATAAACCCATATTGATTACATCTCCCTTTATATATTCCTACTTCCACTATAAACCACAATCATAAATCCCCCCTAATTCAACTCTTTCTAGAGAGTGCAGTTTCAGGGCCTTAGTCTATCCTCATTAGGTGAAAGGAATCTGATACTGGGATCATTCTTTGTCCATCCTCCTTTGTACTTTTCCAGAGAATTTATATCCATAGTAAAACGGAGACCAAACTGTGCAGCATAATCTAAATGAACCACACAACAGCCTCCACATCCTTTGTGTAACTGACTTTATGGACGAGGATCACGAGCACTGACGAGGACATTCGATCACTCCAGGAAGATAGAATAGACTGATCAGGTGGTCGGAGAAGTGGCAGATCAGTTTAATAAAGACCAATTCAAAGTCTAAAAGTTGACAGTGACAATAACCATGCCACATAAAACTAATAATTGATAGATCTTAATTATTACGGCTTGCGAAAAAAGATTTAGGAGTTCTGGTTTAGCAGTAAATCTGAAACCAAGACAAACATTTTACCTGATAGAGTGCATAAAGTGTTTTTCGCAATAAAGCTAATATAATCCTTGGGCTCATATCGAAGAAAGAAGCATAAATAATAGGAGTCCTCAGGTTGTTCTTCAACTCTATACATCCTTGGTTAGGCCTCATTTAGATTATGCTGCACAGTTTTGGTCATCGTATTACAGAATGGATATAAATTCTCTGGAAAATGTACAAAGGAGGATGACAAAGTTGATCCCATGTATCAGAAACCTTCCCTATGAGGATAGACTAAGGGCCCTGAAACTGCACTCTCTAGAAAGACGTAGAATTAGGGGGGATATGATTGAGGTGTATAAATGGAAGACAGGAATAAATAAAGGGGATGTAAATAGTGTGCTGAAAATATCTAGCCTAGACAGGACTCGCAGCAATGGTTTTTAAGTTGGAAAAATTCAGATTCAGGAAGGATATAGGAAAGTACTGGTTTGGTAATAGAGTTGTGGATGAGTGGAACAAACTCCCAAGTACCGTTATAGAGGCCAGAACGTTGTGTAGCTTTAAAAATAGGTTGGATAAATACATGAGTAGATGTGGGTGGGTGTGAGTTAGACCTGATAGCTTGTGCTACCAGGTCGGTTGCCGTGTTCCTCCCTTAAGTCAATGTGACCTGACCTGACTAGGTTGGGTGCATTGGCTTAAGCCGGTAGGAGACTTGGACCTGCCTCGCATGGGCCAGTAGGCCTTCTGCAGTGTTCCTTCGTTCTTATGTTCTTATTTATGTGTACCTGTACCTAAATAAAGTTATGCTTCACCTTTTGACAGTATATATCTCCATACTGTTGCTTGAACTTCATATTCTTCCAGACAATGGAGCAAAACACTTCTCCAGGCTGAGGGACTGACCACCTCACAACTAGATCTTCAAGTTGATAAGTAAGACATATGCAGCCTACTGTATAGGCGAAATGTTTCGGAATAAAGATACCTAACTGTTGCACATGTGTTTTACTTATCCACCTATAGGCGTTGTATACCATTTTAATATTCCTTTCTAATGTTATATGTGAGTTAGACCTGCCTAGCACCATTCATCTCTGTACTGGACTGATGAAGCCAGTGGCTGGTGAAATATATACACTAAAGATACCAGAGTGTTGTGATTTAAGATACAGGTGCAACAGTTGGGCATCTTTATAGATGAAACGTTTCGCCTACACAGTAGGCTTCTTCAGTCAAATAGAGAGGAAGCAGTATTCAGTATTTGAGGTGGTCAGTCCCTCAGCCTGGAGAATAATTCTGCTGAAGCATGAGAAAAGTCTTATTAAATCGTTCCAGACCATGGAGATGAACTCTTCTCCAGGCTGCAATTCTTAATTTTCAACTTGTCGGTATTTTATGCTATTTTCAAGATAACCATGAGTGAGTATGGGTAGGTATGAGTTACGACCTGTCGCAGTTTATAAAAATACAGATATACACATTAGTACAATTGTTATAACCCAAAAGAAGCCAAAGTGACTTATTTCCATTGTGGTCATTGTAAAAGTTTAAATGTATGAAACGTGTAAAGTAAAAGGACACAAGTGCAACTAATGTGACATTTATTGTGGCAACGTTTCGCTCTCCAGGAGCTTTATCAAGCCATTACGTGTCCTTTTACTTTACATATTGTCGGTAATTCTACCAACTTTATTACAATGTATGAAACGTAAATAATAAAAAAGACCAATTACTAAAGGGGTGAAACTCTTAAGTACGTTTATTTAGGCACAGATACACGAAAGTAAGATTATCATACATAGTGTAGTGTAAAATAAGTAAAATTATCATACATAATGTAGGGTAACCCAAAAAGGTTAGTAAGTAAATAAGTAAGTTTATTCAGGTATACACAAATACAGTTACATAAATTATCATACATAACAGCATACATTTAGAGAACCTTGGAAAACCCAAAAAAAGTCAGTGACATATTTCCATTGGGGTTCTTTTAGTTAGACAGTAACTTTTTTTTTTTTGGATTATTATAGGTAATTTACACTACATATGATAATTGTCCTTAGTGCACCAGTGCCTAAATAAAGTTACAGTAAAAAGAGTAGTGAGTGTTGAGAGCCTCTGGTGGTGTGATGTGTAGTGAGTGATGGAAGGTGCCAGGGGTCGCCATGGTGGCTCAACTATACTATCTTACTAACATATTGCTCCTTCTTGTCTCCTGCCTCCATCATCTGCATGAGGACGCTGTCTACTTACTTATATCATCAAAATACGCATCGTACACCCTGTTATCTACCAGCATCAATCGTTATCAACTCGTCAGATATTTGAGCATCTCTGTGAAACAAAGTTATGAAGGTAAGATATTAAATTTAGGCTCTAGTGAAGATTTTTATTAATGGTTATTGTGTGTTGGAGACTCTGACTTGACTCTACTTTAACTTTTCATTATTAAGTGATGTTGTGCTTGTAAGTGTGGGAATAAATATGTCGGTGATGCTTTATCGTCTCGATTATTTTTCTATAATGATGGTGTTGAAGGATTATATCATTGATATATTTTATTGAAGTTATTAATGTATGAGAATATTGGCGGCGTCTCTAGAAGCAACGTTTTGGCGCCTATTTTTATTTTTAATGTTTCGTAGTAAATATAATAAATTTTTAATCACAATACGACAACCCAAAGACCCATTACTGAAATGCTGTCCAGAATTAAGTTTATATTTGTCTTCATAATATGTTTTAATGGATCTTCGGAGCTGGAAATCGCATATTTCAGCCATTAAACGAGTACTATGCTCCATAAATTTACATTTAATGTCAGGCGAATTAAAATAAATTTGATATTAACCTTTACTTTGGATTATAGGACGCAAGTAATGAAAGTTATTAAAGTTTTTCTTAGAAATAAAACGTTTAAGTGAGCCGCCATGTGAGCCGCTGCCACCCACGTGTCTGGCTACTCAAAATTTATTTTTTTTAATGAATTTTATGTATTTTGGGGAACCAATAGGTTTGATGCTAAAGGAAAATGTGTGTATGATACAGATTGCAGAAAATTGGAGGAAATTCATAACCAGATTTCCATGCGAATGAAAATGACATAGAAATAAATTTATAGGGTAATTTTAGTACATTTGTTTGATTAATACACTTTTAAGAAAGGGCACTATAGCTTTTAGGTGCTCGGTGACGTTTAGTAGCAAATTTCAGGCTAAAATATACAATATTAGGTTTCAATAACGGAAGAATGTATGAGAACATAGATAATGAGCACTGTAAGCCTACTGGCCTAGGCCACTTGGTGACTTGGACCTGCCTAGAATGGGCCAATAGGCCTGCTGCAGTGTTCCTTATTTCTTATGTTCTTGTATCTGAATTTTTTGGGGAGGTTAGCCTGGGTAATTGATACGCATTTTTTTATATTTTATTTAAAACTCGGGTACAAAAGATATGGGTACATAATCAAGATGTAGCAAGATACAGGCAGTGAAACAATAATCTGCAGTGACTACACAAATACCGAAGAAGCACTTATATAATGACATCAGAACTGGCTGCACTCCAATCAAACACTGCTTTTATGTACTGTGCTTCACGTGAAAAGATGGTCTTATAATAAACGATAGTCCTACCTAGTAATGCTTACACTCCCCCCTTCCTTGAAAACATACCACTTTCACCTTAGTATACTCATTGACAAATCTCTTATACATTTATAAGAGCATTAAGGACTTCATTGACAACATGTATAAACACAATCCAGCCATCTAAAAGGCTGACTATAATACAAGGAATGTCTGAACATGATAGCACACATCCACCATTGAAACCATTCCACACCCTAACCCTCATATACCCCATGATAACAATCAATATCGTGCACGGTGGTGGGTTTAATACACTACCGCTGACACTTCAACCCCCCCCCCCCACATGCCTAGTAACTGCGTCTGCCGTCACCACTCATAACCACCATCAGTCATTGAATTTAAAAATACATTAGAATACAATAAAATAAAAGAATATAAGAACCCCTTATCGACTCTGCCACAGAAAAATAAAATTTTTCCATTTTCTAAATACACACTGCTGGTTCATCTTTGTGCTGACACAAAATCTCCCCCATCCCCTATGCTTTTTATCTCTTTACTCCAAAGCTAAATACCAGATTATACATTTCATCAATCAAAATTATATTACAATAAGCATAAAAATATCAATACTTATCATCCGACTAATAGGTGTACATTGCTATTACGCTGAATTCCATGAAATTTACATAAATTTCCAGGTAAACTCCAGGTAAGAATTAATACATATATTGACAATCCTCACAATCCTTCCCGTCTTTTAAATACAGTGTACATACATTCTATGACATGTCGTTATGATCCAATCATAATTAAATTACACTTCCCCTTTTCCCCAGTGCAAGATAAATGCCACTTGCACTAGACGTCACAACATCTTACATTTGTTTACTTAAAACGTATAAAATAAGAACTAACATAAATAAAACTTATAACAGTATATAGATAGTAATTATTTGACAAAGTGAAGGGTACCAACTAATATGGTAACAGTACACTAGAAATTGGAACACTCACACTAATACATATTCCCATTTTTATGTATTATCATGTTCAACAAGATATATTTATTAACAATGTTCCAGAGCAATATCAGACTTACTCTATCATGCACTAAGTTACATAATATAACTTATGGCTCCTAATAAAACATGTACAGGGCAGTACTACCTCAATCATTAACAAAACCATCTTGGCAAAAGACACTTCAGAAAGCCACCCCCTGCCATCCCCTGACCCCATGCTATCTATATTAAAAAAACACAAACTCACGTTCCCTTTCATGCTCAAGTCCATACCTGACGTCTAAAGTCATAAAACCCCTGTCTCTTAACCAAATGTCACCAGTTCACCCCCCCCTACGCCCCCCCTCATTCCTAACGACTTTTACACCCATATGCTCCACTACCACACACTTTTATTCCACCTTCCATCCTCCACTAATCTCAAAATGGAACAAAAATGCCAGTTTAGGGAGAAACAGCCCAATCCAGCTCTAAACTACACCCAACCCTAACATTACACCTACCGTCAGATTACGATAACCCAAGGGAAAACTATTTACCCACACCCTCCCATATAGTAGCCTATTTCTGCATACTGTACGATACACACTCGCCGCAAGCGCCCGCACCCTACATTCACCCCCCCACCTCCAGCATGCACCAAGACACACACAAAAAATCTGCCACTACATACATCACTGCCCTCCGAATGTCCTTGGAAACCTCGCCCACATCAAAATGCAAAGCCCTCAAAGTAGAAATGTTTCTCCCCTCTCCTGCCACTATACCCAGGACCCTCGCTAACCATGTCCTTACAAACTCCAAGTTTTCACAAAAATATACAGCATGAAAAGCCGTCTCCTCTTCCCCACAATGCAAACAAGTGCCCGCACCTACATAACCCATTCTATATGGCGCTGACCTTGTAGCTAGAATTCCCATAAAGAATCTATAAACCACTTCATGAACCCTTGGCTTTAATCCGATCTTCCGAAAGTCTTCCCAAATGCCCTTCCAATCATACATCGGGTATGTAGCTACTCCCTGTATCACTTTACCCTGCCAACCTGTCCTCCCAAGCCTACTTACCCTTACTTTTTTTGCTTCCCTTACTGCCAACAAATTTCGCACCATATCTTCACACACCAGTAGTGCCTTTCCCTTCCACCATTTTTGCACATCCTCCATGACCTCTCCCACCCTTCTACCCCTCTCCCCTCCCACCCTCGAGTACCGCTGCTTCACATACACTGCCTTCACTCGTGTGTCTAAAGGTATAAGACCCAGCCCACCCTGCCACACGCCCATCATCACCACCTCCTTCCGTAGCCATGGCTTCCCAAAACCCCACACATCCCTCAAAACCACCCTCTCCATTTCCCTGAATGTCACACGACCTCAGGGGATATACTTCTGCCACTCCCCACACTTTACTGTACACAAATGTGTTTACTACCACCACCCTCTGCTGCAATGTTTTCATCCCAGCCCTCCACCCGCACATCCTACCCATCGCTTTACTCACAACTTCCTTGGAATTTATTCTCTGCGCCTCCCCAGTGTCCGCCATATACACAACCCCTCATATCTTAATTCTATCCACTTCATTCCACCCATACAGTTCCCCCCCCCCACATGCCTACTTCTAATAACTTTGACTTTGCTCCATTAACCCTCATCCCTGTCGCCCCACCAAAAATCTCTTATTATACGTCCCACATTCCCCAATCCTATTTCCCCTCCCACCAAAACTGTGGTGTCATCCACATACCCCACAATACCACATCTGCCAGGACCCACCTCTCCCTGTTCCCACACTCCTTTATAAGCCTATAATAAGGGTCCTGCATGCATGCAAAGAGGATTTGAGATAAGGGGCAACCCTGTCGCAAACCCATCCCCAACTGCACCGGCAACCCTAACTTCCCATTAACCTGTACCCTGACCGTCGCAGGCGTATACAAAGTAGTCACCCAGTGCACAATCTCATCTCCAAAACCCTGTTTTTGTAAAATACTCCACAACATGCGTCTATCTACACTGTCATAAGCCTGCTTCCAATCAATCCCCAAGATCCCCCCCCCTTGTCTACTCTCCACAAAATCCTTAATTCTTCCATGCCCCTCACGCATACTTTGACCTGGAATCCCACACTGTCCTCTATGTAGGACTCGGTCAAGCACCTTTTTCATATGATTACCTAAAACCTTCACAAAAACTTCATAATCAGCACACATGAGGGAGATCGCCCTAAAAGCACCCAAAGGGTCTTCCCCCCCCTCCCTTATAGACCAACACAACTACCCCCGTCCCCTGCGATTTCCCCCAACACTCCCCTTTCCTTCATACAGTTAAACATGAGACCAGACATTCCTTCATACAATCCCAATGTGTAATATAGAAATCATTGGGAAATTTCCCACCCAATGCCCGGCGCTTTTCCCCTACTCAAGCCCATTACCGCCTCCTCCACCTCCTCCTCACTGATCCTACCCTCTATTACCGCTCTCTCCTCCTCCCCTAAAATCCCCCGAATTCCTTCTCTAGAATCTCTCCTCCCTCCCTCCTTCCCCCCCCTGCTTAAAATTTTCCCTAAACCTATAATCAGCATAATTGCTCATTCCATCGGTGGTACAAAGTACCTGCCCCCCCCTATATCCCCCCCCCCCTTTACACACTCTAATTCCATAATCGTGGTCATCTGTTGCCTTTTTCCTAAATCTCCTCAAAAACACATCCTGACGGTTTGTCCCCCCATAGAACCTCTCAAAACCCTTTCCCCTCACACGTATCGCATCAAAACGAGAATTTTTTTATATCCCTCAATCTTCCCCTTAAAACCTCTATTTCTCCATGTCTAGCCCCCCCCTCCCCTTCATAACAATCATTGAGCTGCCCCTAAAAATGTTTTCTGTAAACCAAACCTCCACCTCGCCTCACCCCGTCCTCTATGCTGATAATACCCCTTAATCTGCAATTTAGTGTGCTTCTCCCACCATTCCAAGACATCCTCCTCTTTGTTTCGAACCTCCCAGAGTTGCCTCCACCCTTCCCTAAAAAACAACCCCTCCCCTCCCCTGAAGTAGCTTCACATTCATTTTCCAATAACCCACATACCTAGAACCAAACCCTTCCCATGCCATCTCTGCCAAAACAGCTTCATGGTCGAAAAACTAAATCTATCGTCATTACACGTTCTACTGTTTATCTCGAGTTATATATATACGATCCAACCTGGCGCATAACCCTCCGCATAAACGTGTGCTCTACTCTCCACCCATCGCCCCTGACTGTCATAAACCCCTGCATCCCTCAACAAATCCCTCAATACCCCAAGCACACACCCTGCCCCTCTCGGCTCCACATCCTTATTCCTGATTACACAGTTCCAATCCCCACCTATTATAGAAACCATGGGTAAACCCCGCATGTAGAAAAGCAAAACCTCCCTTACAAAATTCACCTTTACCCGTATGTTACTATCTGCTGGCATATATATCCCCAGAAAACATACTCTAATCTCGCCCCATATCCCCTCCACCCTCACCACCCTCCCCTCCCCACCCTCTTCCCACATGAGCACGTGGAATGGGCTGGACTCCCTCACTGTCACTGCCACCCCACCCTTTAATTTCCCTGAACTACCAGCATACATCCTAAAACCGTTCAGCCTCAACTCTGCCACACTTAAAATTGTGTTCTTGAATAAAACACACATCAATGTTAAAACGCTGCAAAACATCCTCCAACCATACTCGTTTACCGTCGGCTCTAAGGCCATTCACATTTAGAGTTAGACACTTAAAGATTCAGAAAAGCTGGCTTTCCTCTTATGTCTCTTGTGTCCTGTCTGTTACACTTTTTGCTGCTTCCGTCTTTTCCCGTGCACTCTTTCCCGCCTGGACCCCCTCCCCCCCTGTGCACTGCCCTGCCCCTTCTTAATCACTCCTGCCCATGTCTTCTTCCCTGAACACTGAGCTGGTGTTATAACCTCCTCATCCAACGAGCCTCCAGCTCTCTTTCTAGATGTACCCTCAAACTCCATATCAGTATTTCCATTCCCCTTGTGCACCTCAGCTTCCACCTGTAGCAACTGCAACGTGCCAGACTCTGACCCCGGAGGCCCTGGAATCTGCTCAATCAAGTCCTTCTCAACCATCAGAATTCTCCCGTCTGTAGATGGGTTCTCCTCCGCAGGCACGTCCAGGAAAGACTTAATCATCTCCTGTAGGGGCGTAGATAACTCCTGTAGGTCCCAAATCTGTACACAGAAATCACCCCCTACGAAAGTAAAAGACTGGGCAGGCAATGCAAAATGCCCCCAATAAAAAGTAGGGGCGCCATTGGTACACTAAGGGAAAACACCATAAGTGTCCGGGGCCCAAAACTGTTTAACAGCCTCCCATCAAGCATTAGGGGAATTGCCAATAAACCCCTGGCTGCCTTCAAGAGAGAGCTGGACAGATACCTAAAGTCAGTGCCGGATCAGCCGGGCTGTGGCTCGTACGTTGGACTGCGTGCGGCCAGCAGTAACAGCCTAGTTGATCAGGCCCTGATCCATCGGGAGGCCTGGTCATGGACCGGGCCGCGGGGGCGTTGATCCCCGGAATAACCTCCAGGTAGGTCACCGGCCTCTCCCACCCCCACAGGCTGCTGCTCAACACCCGGGTCTGTCTGCGCGGGAGCATCCGAAGCCACTGGTAGCGTCACACAATTCTCTTCCACGCCCTCCTCTTCGTCCGCCCAATTACCTTTGCCTACTGCACTCATAGTCTTCGGCAGAGGTGCCGCCAGAGACTCTGTGACTACTTGCCGTTCCCAAGGCCGCGGCACTGCTGCTTTACCACACCCAGCCGCAATGTGGTCAAAAGCGCCGCACAGGCGACACGTCTTGTGCTGTCCCGCGTAGGTCACATACATCTGTGTCCTAAAATCCTCTAGGACAACATACGAGGGAATAGGTCTTCTCAATGTCATCTTAATGGTGTAAGATCCAGCAGACAACCCTGCATAGATTCCATCCGTCCATCGGCCTAAAGTTATAGCATGCACCTCACCATATCGTTGAAAAATCTCCCTGATATCCACGTCATCTGCCTCAAAAGGAACGTTGCGGATCCTCACCCAGGTGTAGTATTTTGAGGCATCCCGCAGGCGTACCTCCAGTCCAGATGATACGGTGATGCTCTTCTCCTGGTACTGAGTCACCGTCCTTTCATACGCCTGCACTGTGCAGAACTTTACGAAGATTCTTGAAGAACCATTAAGCGCTATTCCATGTAGTTCTTCATTGTCAATGCCAAACGTGTCCCGTATAATCGTTGGTAATAAAACAGAGGCATTCGTCGGATAAATTGTCCCTTTAACAAGGTCAGCACACACGGTGTTGCTCCTCCTGCGGTAGCTGGCAGCCATCTTCGTGAAAACAGGAAGTTGCGCAACAGAGAAAGCAGGAGCTTCTTGCGCAGCGCGTCCACACGGCCCGAAAGTGATGAGGACAATTGTTGATACACATTAAACTATGTATGATAATTAAGAACATAAGAAAGAAGGAACACTGCAGCAGACCTACTGGCCTATGCGAGGCAGGTCCAAGTCTCCTACTGGCTTAAGCCAATGCCCCAACCTAGTCAGGTCAGGTTACATTCACTTAAGGAAGGAACACGGCAACTGGCCTAGTAGCACAAGCTAATCAGGTCCAACTCTCACCCACCCACACCCACTCGTGTACCTATCTAACCTATTTTTAAAACTACACATCTTAGCCTCTATAACTGTACTCTGGAACTTGTTCCACTCATCCACAGCTCTATTACCAAGCCAGTGCTTTCCTATATCCTTCCTGAATCGGAATTTTTCCAACTTAAAACCATTGCTACAAGTCCTGTCTAGGCTAGATATTTTCAGCACATTATTTACATCCCATTATTTATTCCTGTCTTCTGTTTATACACGTCAATCATATCCCCCCTAATTCTATGCCTTTCTAGAGTGCAGATTCAGGGCAGTCAGTCTATCCTCATAGGGAAGATTTCTGATACATGGGATCAATTTTGTCATCCTCCTTTGTGTGTTTTTCAGAGCATTTATATCCATTCTGTAATACAGTGACCAAAACTGTGCAGCATGATCTAAATGAGGCCTAACCAAGGATATATAGTTGAAGAACAACCTGAGGACTCCTATTATTTATGCTTCTTGATATGAAGCCAAGGATTCTGTTAGCTTTATTGCAAACACTTATGCACTGTTGTCTTGGTTTCAGATTACTGCTAACCAGAACTCCTAAATCTTTTTCGCATTCCGTAATATTAAGATCTACATTATTGTACTTGTGTGTTCCACAAGGGTCAGTGTTGGGCCCTCCTGTTGTTCACAATCTACATAAACGACATAGATGAGGGCATAAAGAGCGACATAAGCAAGTTTGCCGACAACACCAAAATAGGCCGTTGAATTCATTCTGACGAGGACATTAGAGCACTCCAGGAAGATTTGAATAGACTGATCCAGTGATCGGAGAAGTGGCAGATGCAGTTTAATATAAACAAATGCAAAGTTCTAAATGTTGGACAGGACAATAACCATGCCACATATAAACTGAAACTGTAGATCTTAATATTACGAATTGCGAAAAAGATTTAGGAGTTCTGGTTAGCAGTAATCTGAAACCAAGGCAACAGTGCATAGGTGTTTTCAATAAAGCTAACAGAATCCTTGGCTTCATATCAAGAAGCATAAATAATAGGAGTCCTCAGGTTGTTCTTCAACTATATATCCTTGGTTAGGCCTCATTTAGATTATGTTGCACAGTTTTGATCACCGTATTACAGAATGGATATAGTAAATGCTCTGGAAAACGTACAGAGGAGAATGACTAAGTTGATCCCATGTATCAGAAACCTTCCCTATGAGGATACACTGAGGGTCCTGAATCTGCACTCTAGAAAGGCATAGAATTAGGGGCAATATGATTGAGGTGTATAAATGGAAGACAGGAATAAATGAAGGGGATGTAAATAGCATGCTGAAAATATCTAGCCTAGACAGGACTCACAGCAATGGTTTTAAGTTGGAAAAATTCTGATTCAGGAAGGATATAGGAAAGCACTGGTTTGGTAATAGTTGTGGATGAGTGGAACAAACTCCCAAGTACAGTTATAAAGGCTAAAATGTTGTGTAGTTTTAAAAATAGGTTAGATAAATACATGAGTGGGTGTGGGTGGGTGACAGTTGGACCTGATTAGCTTGTGCTACTGGGTCAGTTGCCGTGTTCCTTCCTTAAGTGAATGTGACCTGACCTGAGTAGGTTGGATGCATTGGCTTAAGCTGGTAAGAGACTTGGACCTGCCTCGCATGAGGCAGTAGGCCTGCTGCAGTGTTCCTTGTTTATGTTCTTATGTGTACCTGTACCTAAATACATTTGCCTATATCCCCATTATTTATTCCTGTCTTCCACTTATACACGTTAGTAATATTCTCCCCTAATTATATGCTCTTTATTTCCCTCGGTTCAGCCTCGTATGAAAGATTTCTGATAAATGGGATCAAGAAGTATAACAGTAATCTTCAGCTTATACTACTTCAGCTTTATATATCCTTGGTAAGGCTTTATTTAGATTATTCTGTGCACTTCTGGTGTCCTTATTACAGAGTATACATAATAGTTTGCTAAAAATTTATAGCCAAGACAGGATTTGCAGCAGTGGTTTTAAGATGAAAAAATTCAGATTCAGGAAGGATATAGGAAAGCACTGATATGGTAATAGAGTTGTAGGTGAGTGGAACAAACTCGAGAGTACCGTCATACAAGCTAAAACATTGTGTAATTTTAAAAATAGATTAGATAAACACATGAGTGGATGTGAGTTGGACCTGACTAGCTTTAGCTTATCCTACTACTACTGATTCCGTGCTCGTTTCCTAAGTGAATGTGACCTGATCTGACTAGGTTGGGTCATTGGCTTAAGCCGGTAGGAGACTTGGACCTGCCTCGCATGGGCCAGTAGGCCTGCTACAGTTTTCCTTCTTTCTTATATTCTTATTACGGAATACAGGTCTCCCTCAACATTCGCGTTTTCAACTTTCGCGGGCTTCACACATTCGCGAATTCCCAACCGCCAAATTCCCAGCTGCCAAATCATATTTAAGTTTACCGCCACGAGTCCTTACTACCCTCCCTCCGACCCCCACAACTGGCAGCCAGCCCTCCCACCACTGTGTGGCGAGTGTTTTGTTTGTTCATTATTTGCTATTAAACTACAGTATAAATAATGTAAACCCATCCATGACTGCATATTAGAATGGCTATTCAGACAGGTATTGGACGGTGACATCATGTGTTGACTCTTGAACACAGCAAAGAATCAAACATTTCTGCTACTGCTAATAATAATAATAATAATAATATTAATATAATAATAAATACGATAGAATTGAAGAAGGAAATTGTACAAAAATACGAGGGCTGAAGCAGTGGTGGAGGAAGTGGTTGACGCAGCGTCAGTGTGGCTTTGTTTATGCTGGAGTGAATATTAGTCTCCGTGCTCTAACAAACATTTCACAATAATTCATTGTATTTGGTGCTTGTAGATTGAGTGTGACTGGAGTGGTTGAGGCAGTGGTAGAGGCAGTGATATTTACTAACATATGTTATAAATAATAATAGTACATTATGAATAACATTTATTATTATTATTATTATTATTATTATTATAAATTTTATTAATATTAACATGTACTATTATTATTTATAACATATATGTTAGTAAATACCACTGCCTCTACCATTGCCTCAACCACTCCAGTCACACTCAATCTACAAGCACCAAATACAATGAATTATTGTGAAATGTTTGGAAGAGCACGGAGACTAATACTCACTCCAGCATAAACAAAGCCACACTGACGCTGCGTCAACCACTTCCTCCACCACTGCTTCAGCCCTCGTATTTTTGTACAATTTCCTTCTTCAATTCTATCGTATTATTATTATTATTATTATTATTATTATTATTATTATGTAGTATTATTATTATTATTAATATGTATTATTATTTTATATTATTATATTATTATTTTTATTATATTATTATTTTTATATTATTATTATTATATTATTATTATATTATTATTATTATTATTATTATTATATTATTGTTATTATTATTGTTATTATTAGCAGTAGCACAAATGTTTGATTCTTTGCTGTGTTCAAGAGTAAACACTTGATGTCACCTTCCAATACCTGTCCGAATAGCCATTCCAATATGCAGTCATAAATGGGTTGACATTATTTATACTGTAGTTTAATAGCAAATAATGAACAAACAAAACACTCACCACACAGTGGTGGGAGGGCTGGCTGCCAGTTGTGGGGGTCGGAGGGAGGGTAGTAGGGACTTGCAGTGGTGGAGGCAGTGGTATTTAATAACATACATGTTTTTAAGGCATAACATATGTATTTAGTACAATTTACGACGTTTTCATGTATTTTATGATTGTTCATGGTTCAGCAAGTTAAGGAAGCAGTATTGTATTATATTTCCGTACAATATATTGGGGCACCAAACATTCACGATTTTTCAACATTCGCCAGGCTCTTGATCCCCTAACCCTCGTGAATGTTGAGGGAGACCTGTATACACAAATGCACTGGAAAACGTGGGCTTAACTTCACAATTCTTATCTGTTTTCCAGTGCAGTTGTATCTACTCTGTAATAAAAAGACCAGAACTGCAAGATCTTTATTTATGAAACTTTTTGTCTACACAGGCTTCTTCAGTCAAAAACAGAGGCAGCAGATGTAGTGAAATAATGATGTAATCAGTCTATCAGGCTTGGAGAAAAAGTATTTTAATGCAGTATTTTATACCATTTTCAACATTGTTTTTTATGCTTCTTGTTCTCATTTTTCAGAAATCTTTCCTATGAGGATAGACTGAGGGAAATGAATCTACACTCCAAAAGGGAGTAGAAATAAGAGGGTATGATCCTAACAGATCATACCTTAATCGATTCTTTCTTTCTTTATATCTTTTCCTTCCTCTTTCCCCTTTTCTCCATCTCTCCTCATTCTTTTTTCTTTTCTTTTTCTCGTCTATCATGTTAGTGTTTATATTTTTATTTCTGCATTTTTTGTGTATTTGAATGAGATCATTTATTACTGAGAGTTTATGAAATCCAAGTATGACTGGACATATTTTTTTTCCTGGTATACCATTGGCTCATTGTTCACATTTGGTTCTTCTGTTAGTTTCAGGACTCCCCAGCCATGGGTTTGAGCCCTACCCATTCTGTAATTAGTTCACTTTATCAGTTGGTGTGTTGTTTCCAAGCAAAAAGTTTTTTAGTTGATGGTAACTTTGGACTACTTGCTGTGTTAGCATTATTTAGTTGCTAATGTTAAATGTTGAAGAGTTGATCTGCTTGCTTGAGGGTCATTATCCTTGTGGCTCAGTCCCAGTCCATCCAGAGCTTTCCACAGTCATATTGGTGAGACTTTCTCTATAAAACCTACATTGTGATAGTGGGGCTCATGCTAATCTTCCTACGGTATAAACTGAGTATGAAAATTTACCTAGTTTAATGAACTAGATATATCAAATTATTACTATTGTGTTGTGATCTTGCAGGTTAATAGATCATATCAAATTTAATGTTTTATTGTATTGTAATCTACTTTTATTTATGTACCTTTTCAGGATTTTATTCTTTAAATACTCCTAATTTTCTGAAGTTGCTTGTCCTGTTGTCAGTTCAGTTGATTTAAATAATGCTTCATCATACTCGACAAAGACTTTAAGGGGCTGTGTAGCTTCAAGGGGACAAGTGGTGAAAAAGACAGTGGCAGTGAGGTCCTTTATTGTAAAACATTTCACCCACGAGGGCTTTTTTTTAACATTGCACTAATAAAAGATTTCACTGCTACTAGTCTTTCACCACTAGATCCCTTGATGCTAGTGATGAACTTTTTAATTTTTTAATTGAGTTATCTCCCATTCCTCAGGCACTGCATGACCCCTACTGGTTTAGCACTTCATAAATATGATACAACACACTATTTTGTTAGCTTGATAATATGCTGATCTTGCTTTTAATTCCTTGCAGGCACCAGCACAGAAGGCAGGAAAAATGGGGGATAAATCACCAAAAGTAGCAAAAGAAAATGTAGAAGTGAAAACACCAAAATCAACAAAGAAATCTGGATCTAAGAAGACTCCAAAAGTGGACAGTAACACACCAAAAGCATCGATAAATGAGGGTAACTTCCAATCGCCACCATCTGGAAAAAAAAAAAACAGCCAGACACCAGTAAGAAATATGGATGTCACCCAAACGCCAAAATCAGAAGAGAAAAAGAGTAAGAAAACACCCAAATCTCAAGACAAAACCGATTTTGTCCAAACAGAGAAGAATACTGGAAGCAGTAGATCGCCAGATCATATTGGCAAGGAAAGTACAATGGATTCTTCACCAAGAGGTGGTTTCAGAGGTCGTGGGAGCTTCAGAGGAGATCGAGGGAGCTTCAGAGGAGATCGAGGGAGCTTCAGAGGAGACCGTGGAGGATTCAGAGGGCGTGGTAGCTTCGGAGGGGGACGTGGGGGCTTCAGGGGAGGAGACCGTAGAGACTTCAGAGGAGGAGACCGTGGAAGCTTCAGGGGTGGAGACCGTGGAGGCTTCAGGGGTGGAGACCGTGGAGGCTTCAGGGGTGGAGACCGTGGAGGCTTCAGGGGTGGAGACCGTGGAGGCTTCAGGGGTGGAGACCGTGGAGGCTTCAGAGGTGGAGACCGTGGAGGCTTCAGGGGTGGAGACCGTGGAGGCTTCAGGGGAGGAGACCGTGGAGGCTTCAGGGGAGGAGACCGTGGAGGCTTCTGGGGTGGAGACCGTGGAGGCATGCAGGTGAGACATCAGTATAAATTTGTCATTGGTAAAATTATGGGTTGATCTTCGATCAGTAACTTTTTTTTTTTTTTTTTTTTTTTTTTTTTTTTTTTTTTTTTTTTTGTAGTAAGAATATGAATGTGCTTTTAAGTGTTTTGGTGAATTAGAGCAGAAGAGAGAAGTTAGAATACATGGCATTCTCTCCACGAGTAATGAAATCTGTTTTCCAGGATTTTTTTTTTTCATCTGGTCTGTCTGGGATTTAATAGAGAAGCCTACACATTAAAGGTCTTTCTAGGGAGGTGCCTTGAAGACAATAAAAGTTTTTTTCATTTAAGGAATGGAAGTGCCCGTCCTCTTTTGGTTAAACCAGATTACTTCCCATTCCCTATGCCTTGTATGACCATGACTTATAGATTAATTGCTAGCCTTCCAATAAATAATTGAAGATTGGAGCACATAATTATTGTGGATTTAACATTTTGTGGTTCATCTATGAATCAACACAATCTTTTTGGGTCACCCTGCCTCGGTAGGATATGGCTGGTTTATTGAAAAAAGATGGTGATGCAGCCTTTCCTCACTTAACAACGGAGTTCTGTTCCTAAGACCTCGTTGGTAAATGAATTCGTCGCTAAGTGAGGAGCATACTGTAATGGTAGTGGGTTTGTGTCGACCATCTTGATATTGTTTTAATGTCACCTTTGCACCATTTATAATATTTATAATATTTCTAAGGGCAATGTGTGGTGTAAATATTATGCAGAAAATTCGAGTGTGGAAATTAGGAGAAGGTGTGGAGTTAAAAGTATTAGTCAGAGGGCTGAAGAGGGTTTGTTGAGGTGGTTTGGTCATTTAGAGTGAACAGATCAAAGTAGAATGACATGGAGAGTGTATAAATCTGTAGGGGAAGAAAGGCGGAGTAGGGGTCGTCCTCGAAAAGGTTGGAGGGAGGGGGTAAAGGAGGTGGTGTGGGCGAGGGGTTTGGACTTCCAGCAAGCGTGCGTGAGCATGTTAGATAGGAGTGAATGGAGACAAATGGTATTTGGGACCTGACGAGCTGTTGGAGTGTGAGCAGGGTAATATTTAGTGAAGGGATTCAAGGAAACCGGTTATTTTATATAACCGGACTTGAGTCCTGGAAATGGGAAGTACAGTGCCTGCACTCTAAAGGAGGAGGGGTTTGGGATATTGGTAGTTTGGAGGGATATAGCGTGTATTTTTATACGTATATACTTCTGAACTGTTGTATTCTGGGCACCTCTGCAAAAACAGTGATTGTGTGTGAGTGAGGTGAAAGTGTTGAATGATGATGAAAGTCTTTTCTTTTTGGGGATTTTCTTTCTTTTTGGGTCAGCCTGCCTCGGTGGGAGACGGCCGACTTGTTGAAAAAAAAATATGTATTTTTAATGTTTATACAGTTGTGTACTGTATATATTAATAAACAGAAGAGAGGAAATCAGCTCTTATACATTATTGAGGTATGCATACTGGTCATAGAGCCCGTCATAAGTCTGAGTTGTCGGTAAATGAGTATGTCGCTAAGTGAGGAGAGGCTATATTATTAACTCTTAAACTGGCCAAACGTAGATCTACGTTGACATGTGTAGTGCTCTGAACATAGATCTACGTTTGATTTTACATGCTTTCAAGTGGAGAAAATCAAGGTCGGAGTGCTACGTACATCAACGTAGATCTACGTTTGGACAGTTTAAGGGTTAAATACAGTAGAACCCCTGTATCCACAGGGGATCTGTTCCAAGGGCCTGTCATAGATACTGAAACCTTGGATAGTAGCAAACCCCTATATATGTCGTTTTTCATTTACATGCATACCTATCATAAAGTTTGATTGATAAATTATGCACAGTAAATGGAGAATTATCACTTTTTCACTGATGGCCTCTCTTAGGCTTTGAAGAACTTCTCCATCACTACTTTTGCTCTCTCAGGCCATAATTAAGCAAAATTAAAGGTTATTTTCGGCCCATGGTAAACCTTGGACACCTAAAGCTGCAGATACATGGGTCCTACTGTATAGACTTTTTATTTCCTCAGGGTTGGTACCTTCATATTATAATATGAAGGATTCTTGTTCAGAGAAATTAGACTTAGTCTTCCCTTTCTTAGATCTAACTTGAATGGCTCAGATTCCCTAGGCATTATATGACTCCTACAGATTTAGTGCTTCCCCTTGTTAAAATTAAAAATCTTAATCCAAGGAAATGGGCCTGTCATCTTTCTTAGATCAAACATGGTTGCCTTTTATTTCTCATAAACTATATAACTCCCTGTTCATTTAGCACTTGCCCCTAATTACAATGAAAGATCAACCACAGCACTTCATTGTAACACAGTATATTGGTTGTTGTTTATTACTGTTATGTTAACTTCATACAGTAGGATTAGACAGTGGAGGCAAGTGGTTTTTATGGTGACTTTGAGTGCCAGAAGTGGGAAGTACAGTACACTGTTGGCACTCTGAGGGAGGGGCAGGGTGTTGCAGTGTGCAGGATCTTTAGAACTAATAGCATGTTTCTGGCAAGACAGTGATTTAGTGATGGTGAAAGTGCTTCTTACTTTTTCCAGTCACCCTACCTTGGTGGGAGATGGCCATTGTGTTAAATAATACACGTTTATTTAATAGCTGTCCATGTTGAAGTGTTTTTCCTCATGTTTGGTCTCTCTATCTCAGTGAGCAAAAACCAGGTTGTTAAACAATAACAAGGATTATTCCTTTCATTTTTTAAAACCTGTATATAATACTGAATGCCGTCGAGAGTATCTCATTATCTTTTTCTCCCAGCCTGCAGAATATGATCCCTGTGGGCTCTTCATAATGTTCCCTGAACTCATGACCAAGAGTGATGTCGAAAAGGTGATGGAAGTTTCAAGTGCTGCCAATAGTTTGAAATTTGGAAAGTAAGTTTTTGGTAACAAATTGTTAATTTTGATCTTAATTAACTAAATACACCTACCATCCGACTTACGACCTGCTCGACATACAACCATTCGACTTACAACCGTGTTTTGTATGACGAATTTCTGGGAAATAAACAACTGTTTGTGTTGTACACAGTGTTTATCTTAAACTTTACAGTATAAAACACAGTACTAACAGCATAAAAAGTAAAGTAAAAAATGAAATACCAAAACAAAACAATAAAATGAAGTCATTACAAAAATGTGATGTTGATATTCAGTAGTAAAGTTCGACCTACGTCCATTTCGACTCGTGACCGGTTGGTTGGAACCGAATTCGGTCGTAAGTCAGATGCTACCTGTAATCATCCATTAAAATTTGGCTACCTATCATTAACCCATAAATGGTCCAAACATATATATACATTTTTACCTTTATTGCCCCAAATGTATATATACGTTTTATTTTTCCTGCCTTCAAATTTGGCACGATTGGCCTGAGATGCATTGTCAGCACAGAATGGGTCCTAACACTGTGTGCATGGTATTAAAAAAATTTGGGACCACTTAGTACCTTGTGGGAGCACCAGTTCAAATGAGCGCCAGCTAGAGCAAACAGTGCAGCAAACACCTGGGATTCACTGATGTCATGTATTAACACTCCCATTTTAAGAGGAAAGTTATTTTGACCCTGAGTTTAGTGGCTTTGAGGTGGATGTGGCCACAAGTGGTCGAGGAAATATCAAAAAACCTTGATAATAACCCATGTGCAATATTTGTGCAACACCCTTTCAGAATGTCTTATAACCTATGCCCTAAGTAAAGAGAAACAATTCTGGCTGGATGACTGACTGACTGGCTGACCAGCTGCATGGTGGCCTGGCTCTATCTCCGTTTGTCTGTCTGTGTCTGTCTCTCTCTTTCTATCTGCCTGTCTATTTCTGTCTCACAGGTACACATAAATACAAGTATACATAGGATAACCCAAAAAATCCAGACAAAGTGTTATACTCTGCTTGAAGATGAGTAAATGTGATGACGCAGTCTTGGGCTCTCTCTGAGACAGAGAGCTAGACGGATAGACAGATACAGGGAGCTTGACAGACATGTTAGTGTACCAGCAAAAACAAAGGAGGGCGATGCTCATCAAACGTCACCACTAATCTTTTCTTATCTGCTGCACCCTCCCCCACCCTCATGTATGCTCATCAAATGTCATCTTTTATCAGATGTTATCTCATCTTATCATGTCACTGTCAGGGGTGGACTTTGTTTTTCATGCTTCAAGGGAACTTATTATTATTATTATTCTTTCAACACACCGGCCGTATCCCACCGAGGTGGGGTGGCCCAAAAGTAAAAAACAAAAGTTTCTCCTTTTACATTTAGTAATATATACAGGAGAAGAGGTTACTAGCCCCTTGCTCCCGGCATTTTAGTCGCCTCCTACAACACGCATGGCTTACGGAGGAAGAATTCTGTTTCACTTCCCCATGGAGGTAAGAGGAAATAAACAAGAACTAGAAAGAAAATAGAAGAAAATCCAGAGGGGTGTGTATATATATGTTTGTACATGTATGTGTAGTGTGACCTAAGTGTAAGTAGAAGTAGCAAGATGTACCTGAAATCTTGCATGTTCATGAGACAGAAGAAAGGACACCGGCAATCCTATCATCATGTAAAACAATTACAGGCTTCTGTTTTACACTCGCTTGGCAGGATGGTAGTACAGTAGGGCCCCGCTTTACGGCGTTCCGCTAATACGGTCATTTCAAATTATGACCATAACTCGCTATACGGCTCCCCCCACCTGACTTTCTAATACGGTCACTGCACCCCACCTGGTTTGTTTACATTCTCTGTGAGATCCGTAAGCACTAAGTCTCCATTATGTCTGGAAACTCCAAAATTTTAAGTGTTTTTAAGTTATTTCATATTTTATATATACTCTGATAATTATACTTATGTATACCTGTACTTAAATAAACTTACATACTGTGCTGGCATGCAGGTACACATTAAAATCAGTAAGTGTGCTTTATGTCTCCAGACGTCATATTAGTAATGATGATAATAATCACCGAGTCTCATTTAAATGTCGTATATTACGTTAATATACACACTTTCATTAATCCATCTATGATATTTTTTCAAAATTATATAATAAACACGATGCATAACATATAAATATGATAAATATACCCCACAGTAGAATAAATAAACATAAATATGAGATGTGGTAGCAGACGACTTGCACAAGTGACGCCATATTAGAAATAATAATAATCATCATCATCACCGAGTCTCATTAAATGTCGTATATTACGTTAATATACACATTTTCATTAATCCGTCCATGATATTTTTTTCAAAATTATATAAACATGATACATAACATATGAAGATGATAAATACACCCCACAGTAGAATAAATAAACATAAATATGGTGGGTGGCCTGGTGGCTGAAGCTCCCGCTTCACACACGGAGGGCCCGGGTTTGATTCCCGGCAGGTGGAAACATTTTGACACTTTTCCTTACACCTGTTGTCCTGTTCACCTAGCAGCAAATAGGTACCTGGGTGTTAGTTGACTGGTGTGGGTTGCATCCTGGGGGACAAGATTAAGGACCCCAATGGAAATAAGTTAGACAGTCCTCGATGACGCACTGACTTTCTTGGGTTATCCTGGGTGGCTAACCCTCCGGGGTTAAAAATCCGAACGAAATCTTATCTGATGAGGTAGCCAGATAACTTGTACAAGTGATGCCAAGAATAACATTTTCTCTAATCTAACAAAAGAGAAAATGTGTTACTGGGGGTAACTGTAGAAAATTATTCCTTTCGTATGTAAGTAAGTTTATTCAGGTATACACAAATAGTTACATAGATTATCATACATAACAGCATATGTGTAGAGAACCTAGGATAACCCAAAAAAGTCAGACAGAGTGACTTATTTCCATTGCCTTCACTCAGAGCGTCATTTCTTCTCAAAATGATGTTACGTGAGAATGGGAGTTTTGTTCTTTATTTATTCTACCGTATCATTGTAGAGACAACCTGTACACAATGTAACTTGTACACAAACCAGACGTGTACACTTTGTTTGTTTACAAAACTTACCTTCGCCTGGTTCGTTTACATAACTCTGCGCCTGTCCTCTCTCATGCACTCATTCTTTCTCTCTCATTTATTCGTTTTATCTCATTTACTTACTCCTGACCCTACATTAAGACTACAAATATTTTAAGGTAAGTAATGAGTGAACTGTATATACATTTTATTGCTCTGGGATGCTTAAATATCATAGAATATATGTGTGGGTGGGTTGGCCTGGTATGGTAGCCTGGCTGACTACCATACATACCACACTTGGTTTTTTACAATAAATACTACTCATCTCACCCTAGATTAAGACTACAAATATTTTAAGGTAAGTAATGAGTGCACTATGTGTGTATTGTACTTTTTTATTGTTTTTTGATGCCTAGTTCTATTGCTAACTTAATATATGTTAGTGTAAACTTATCTAGTATTTGTATGCATTTATAAGTGGAAAAAAAGGATGTTCCACTTTACGGCGATTTCCGCTTTACGGCGGTAGCCTGGAACCTAACCTGCCGTAAAAGTGAGGCCCTACTGTACCTCCCTGGGCGGTTGCTGTCTTCCCCAATGCCACAACTGATTCCACAACTGGCATATGCTTCTCAGGGTTAGCCTCAAATCCTTCAAAATCCCTTTTGTCTAAACATTCTGGCCACAGTTTCTTCCAAGCAGAGTTCAAGGTCCTCTTAATCACTCCCTCTCAAGCCTTATAAGGTTTACACAATTGAGGATGCTGAAGTGATCTTTCCAAAACTCTCTTAGAGTCAATCGAGTGTCTGTGGTCACTACAAAGCACTTTTGAAACAGCTTTTGTGTAGAGTTTTTTGATGTTTGAAATGACTTGCTGATCCATGGGCTGCAGGAGAGGAGTGGTATTAGGAGGCAAAAACTTGACCTTATGAAGCTCATGTCCCCAGAAAGTCGCTCTGCCAAGTCTGAAGGATGACCAGGAGCATTGTCTAATACCAGGAGGCACTTAAGGTCCAATTTATTTTCCAGGAGGTAATTTTTCACAATGGGGGCAAATGCATGGTGTAACCAGTCATAGAAAAGGTCTCTAGTGACCCATGCCTTACTGTTTGCCCTCCACATCACACACAAATTAGCCTTGAGGACATTGTTTCCCTGAACACTCTGGGAGTTTCAGAGTGATACACCAATAAAGGCTTCACTTTGCAATCACCACTATCATTAGCACACATCAAGAGAGTAAGCCTGTCTTTCATAGGTCTATGTCCTGGGAGTGCCTTTTCCTCCTGAGTAATGTAGGTCCTGTTTGGCATTTTCTTCCAAAACAGGCCTGTTTCGTCACAATTAAACACTTGTTCAGGTTTCAATTCTTCACTGTCTATGTAATCCTTGAATTCCTTCACATATTTTTCAGCCACTTTTTGGTCTGAACTGGCAGCCTCACCATGCCTTATCACTATGTATGCCACTCTCAAACCAACCTTTGCTGGCCTTAAATTCACTCGCATCACCACTAGTTGCAGGCATTTTTCTAATTAAATCCTCATGCAACTTCCAAGCCTTTTCACATATGATCGCTTGAGAGATGCTATCTCCTGCTATCTGTTTTTCGTTTATCCACACCAATAACAGTCTCTCAACATCTTCAAGCACTTGCGATCTCTTATTCGAAAACAAAGTTGCACGTTTTGTAAGAACAGCTTCCTTGATTGCCGTTTTTTTGGCCACAATAGTAGCGATGGTTGATTGGGGTTTGGTATACAACCTGGCCAGCTCCGAGACACGCACTCCACTTTCTTACTTAGCAGTTATATCTCTCTTCATTTCCATAGTAATTTTCACCTTTTTTACCGCACGGTTGGCACTAGAAGCTTTCTTGGGGCCCATGGTGACTTATTTTGCAGGTACAATCACTAAAAACGCTGTGATAATATGAAATGTTCCGATTGTATGCGTGGATGCGACCGCACTGGCTGGCTTGTAAACACTGGCAGCCACGGGACAGCTGAGGCGCGCTCAGGCCACACGTGGTATGCGTCTCGAATGAATCGCGTGAGGTGAGGCAAAATTTTTGCATTAAAATGTATCGTATGGTGGATTTAACGTAAGGTGATGCCATCGTATGGTGGGGGTCCATTGTATATATTCCAAGACAATAGTAAATAGCCAAGGCAGGTGTAAATGTCTACCTGTCAGTGTGTTTGTGACAATGTGAGTACAATTTCAGTACCTAATACTAGTGTCAGAACAAAGATTGGTTATGAAATGACAAGAACTACTATAAATTGTAATTATCAGAACATAAAAATTACATAAAATATGAAAAATAGAAAAAAAAGGTATATCGGCAACACTTGCAAGTGGCAGCACTCCATGTTGACGTCAGGTGATCCCCAAGTGCCAACTTTGCGGTCCTATATCGATAAGTACTGACTCTAAATTTTTTTTTTTTTTTATCCTATAACACTTAGAAAAATGTGCTCTTTTTTTTTCAATAAAAAAAAAAAGTTTTTTATTTTTCAAAATATTCAGGCACTGGGGTAGTGAATGTATATATATGTTTGGAACGTTTACGGGTTAATGCTGAGGTAGAGTATTTTACTATCTACAGGGTGTTCAGGCTTATTTTATTTTTAATAGAGATATGTTTTTGTCAATTTTTGTTTACTTAATAAGAATAAAATTTCCCTGTGTTCTTTTGGTGTATATTCATTTTTTTTTTTATCTTGACTCGTTGATGTGTTATGATTTAAAAAAATTAAATATAAAAATTTGAAGTCGATGCCTTTACTGAACATTTTATTTATAAAAAAAAATTATCAGTTTTAATTTTTCCAAGTTTTCTTGCATATTTGCAGTAATCCCTTTTATAGGTGTTTAAATACAAGGTAATCCATCTATTAGCAGATTTACTCTATATGGTTTGAAGGCTTTTCTCCAATGTTAAAGCACCAATAAGTGTAATTCCCTATTATAGTTTGCTGGAATTCACCTGGCTCTTGGTCCCATCTTTCACCTTTTAACCTAATGTGATTTAGCGCCAGTTCTGTTTTTGAACATGTATGGAGCCTGTTGAAAAACATTAATTCTAGTGTACAAAATACATGAAGTTAGTGCCAGTATGTGCAGCCCAGAACAGTACTTTCTCACTAACAGTGTGCAGCTAATTAGATGGACTATCAGTAATGTACATTAAATCTAGTGAATGATCTTTGAAAAATGTTAACAGTTTGCCTTGTTAAATTAGCCTTGGAGATGAGAGGTATGTGAGGCATAACTCTTAACACCAAGGAAAATGTAAAGAAGACATTCTTTACTACAGTGGACCCCCGCATAACGATCACCTCCGAATGCGACCAATTATGTAAGTGTATTTATGTAAGTGCGTTTGCACGTGTATGTTTGGGGGTCTGAAATGGACTAATCTACTTCACAATATTCCTTATGGGAACAAATTCGGTCAGTACTGGCACCTGAACATACTTCTGGAGTGAAAAAATATCGTTAACCGGGGGTCCACTGTATTCAGTTTTTGACATTGCCAGCTTATTTTTAACTTGGTGTGATAGTATTTGAGTTTTGTTTGTTTAGTTTTTACTTTCGCAAGCTTTTTCTTGAGCATTCTTATGTGATTTGCATGTATTAGTCATGTGTGCTGAATGATGTCACAGGTCATACCTTAAGTAATCTTAGATGTTCTAGGTAAATTATTACATTCTGGTGTAGAAAACTTACTTTTCTAGTTAAAATAAGCATTTTTTTTTTTAGCACGTCCATTTCCTACCTAAGCAGGGTGACCCAAAAAGAAAAAAACCCAAACAGAAAGAAAAAACTTTCATCATTCAACACTTTCACCATCACTCATACATAATTACTGTCTTTGCAGAGGCACTCAAACTGCCAGTATTCCAAGCCCCTCCTTTAAACTGCAGGCATCGTACTTTCCATTTCCAGGACTTGAGTCCAGCTAACCGGTTTCCCTGAATCCTTTCACAAAATATTATCTTGCTCACACTCCAACAGTTCATCAGGTCCGAAATACCATTAGTCTCCATTCCCTTCTATCTAACACACTCACGCATGCTTGCTGGAAGTCCAAGCCCCTTGCCGACCTTTACCCCATCCCTTCAACCTTTTTGAGGATGGCCCTACCCCGCCTTCCTTCCCCAACAGATTTATACGCTCTTCAAGTCATTCTACTTTGTTCCATTCTCTCTAGGAAACCAAACCACCTCAACAGCCCCTCTTCAGCCCTCTGACTAATACTTTTAGTAACTCCACACCTCTTAATTTCCACACTTTGAATTCTCTGCATAACATTTACACCACACATTGCCCTTAGACAGGACATCTCCACTGTGTGCAGCTGCCTCCTTGCTGCAGCATTTACAACCCAAGCTTCACATCCACATAGGAGTGTTGGTACCACTATACTTTTGTACATTCCCTTCTTTACTTCCATGGATAACATTTTTTTTGCCTCCACAAATACCTCTATGCACCACTCACCTTTTTTTCTTCATTTCTGTGGTTAATCTCAACCTTCATAAACCCATCCGCTGACAAGTCAACTCCCAAATATCTAAAAACATTCACTTCCATACTCCATATTCTTTTAATATATTTTCTGTAAAAATATATCCTCGGTTCATCATAAGGCAACCTCAAAGTTAGTATGATTACTGGTATTAAATAAGGATTTTTTTTTTCAGGATGGTGCAATTATATTTTAATGACCCTGAGACAGCAAATGAAGTTAAAGGGAAACTATCAGAGATGGACTTCGGTGGATACCAACCACGTGTTCAACAAAGTTTCAGGTTGTTATAGTAGTATTAGTAAATTTTTTTTTATAACTTTGGCCAGGTAATGTCTTGCCAAAGCAGGATGGCCTATAGAAGAAGACATTAACCTTCATTCATTCTATCACTCTCCATAAGTGTGCTAGCACCACAATTCAGATAACCCTCTAATTGCAACATATCCCCCTTTACTCCTTCAGATTGCAGGCACTGCCTTTTCCACCTCCAGGACTCTTTTTAAGACTGGCTAACTGGTTTAGCGTGAATACCCGTAAGCCGTGTGTCATAAAAGGCAACGGGCTAGTAACTCTTGAGTTCAATTACTAAAAAGGAAATTTTGTATGAGTAAATAATAATGGTAACATTCTTTTAGTTTATAGGAAGGCATTTAAGGAAATAAGTCTGCTGGTTTTCAGTTCTAAAGGTAGTAAGTAGTCTGTGCACTTTCAAGGATGGGTGGGGATAATATTTTGGATGGTCATTGAAAGTGTCCTTTCACTTCTGACAGGATTTTTTTTGAACAAGTGAAGGTTCATGTTTTTCCTTTGGGTCACTGCATTGGTGGAGTATGACTAATGTTTTACACACAAAAAAGTAAACTTTTGTTTTAATGTAGCAAAGCAGTGAACTCTTAGTGTATACATAAATGTAGAATTAAAAATGTAATTTTTTTACATAGCTATACAAATGCACTGTTGAGCTTGTTTTAGTTCTTATGCAGTTTTCATTTTTTTTAATCTAGGAAGAGAAAGCAGGAGGACAAGCCTAATGAAGAAACCGAGGAGTCTCCTACTAAGAAACAAAAAGTAAGTACCTAACAAATTTTGTACTTGGTTATATTTAAAAAGAATGTTTAGTATTTTTACGGGTAATAATAATTTGGGATTCTATCGAGTGCTCGGTTCTTTGAGAAATTTGCAAATGCTTTCATAATAAGCCATAAATGAAACAACAAAGATGGACATCTTGGTGTATGTATTGCTGTCACTGACCATAATTTGCATGGGTTACTTTCCTAAAATCTGCACTCCCAATTATTTTCATGACCTAAGGACTGAGCAACATGGTAAAAAAGGTCAAAACTAACATTTTTTTTAGCTTCATAATGTTTCAAAAGGTAAGGTTTTCATTCCTAATGTTGCTTTTGATTATCAAATTCCTTGTCATTAATGCCGTGAAATGCTTGTGCACTGAAATACCTGTGCTTTAGTAATATTAAGGTTGAAAAGGAAGAGTACATATTCTACAGTACATGTAGATAGAGGTTTACGTTTGTATTTGTTACCCATGGGAAATTGGAGAGGAATCCTTCCTCCATAAGCCATACATGTTGTAAGAGGTGAATTAAAATTTTGCTTCTGTATAAATTACTTAATGTTTAGAGTGACATTAAACCGTTGTCTGGGTGTCTGCAAAGACGGCGATTATGTGAATGATGGTGAAAATGTTTCTTTTTTGGGTCACCGTGCCTCGGTGGGAGATAGGTGTTAAAAACACTTACTCTAACCCTGCTGGTCAGAGCTTGATGGATATAGATGGTGGTGATGTGAGTGCAACATTATTAGTTGACTGTTGCATTGAGTGCTCAAGTATTGTGTCATGCCTCTTGTTTTACCCTGCCGTTCTTTATTCAGCAGACAATAGGAATAGATTCTTGCCTGAAAAGGTATTTAACTCATGAGAGGGTTAAAGAAGGTACTAGATGTTAATGCTATTTGTTACAAATGTTACAAAGTAGCACAGATTCATTGCTCTCACTTCCCAAGATACTGGCTATTCCTGATTTGCTAAATCCCAATCAGCCATCTCCTTTTTTCTTTTCTTTCAATATTGATTGTTGAGCAGATATGCATTCATAGCTTATTTTTTTTTTGTATGACATCCTTAGGTAGTTTGTAATTGTGGCAACATTCAATGTAACTTGCTTTCTCAGTCCATATTTGATAGTCAAAAGAGCTTTCAAACTTGATACTTGACTGGTTGCTCAGTTACTCAGTGGCTGAGCATGCATTCCATTATGAGAATGGGATAAATGAGCTTTGTTAGAACTTAACTGTGAGAGATGCTGGAAAGGATTTTTTTTTCATGACATTCCTGTGGGAAGCTATTTATCCACACAGTGTGTCAGAAGTCTGTTGTCTTCTAATGCCACATTTGTTCAAGAGGTGGGGGGCTTGAGGGCCCTTGAATTGGGTGAAGGGCTTTTGATCTAAGGAATGGTAGCTAACCCCTTCCCCCTCCCCCTCCCCCTCCCCCTTTTCTCAAATTAAACCTGATATCCTCTCATTTCCCATGCACTATATCCCCTGTGGATTTATCACTTTCCCACAAATGTAATAATACAGCCTTTCCTCACTTAACAATGGAGTTCTGTTCCTAAGTCCACATAGTCAAATGAATTCGTTGGTAAGTGAGGAGCATACTATAATGGTGCTGAGTTCGTGTTAACCATCTTTGATATTGTTTTAATGTCACCTTTGCACCATTTATAACATTTCTGGTATATTTTTAAATTTTTATACAGTAGTGTACTGTATAAACATTTATTGAAATAAACACAGTAGAGGAAATCAGCCCTGATATATTTAGGTATAAATACTGGTCAGAGCCCGTTGTAAGTCCGAGGCATTGGTAAACCAGTACGTCGCTAAGTGAGGAGAGGCTGAAGTGCAAAATATACATTTGCTATTGATCACTGTAATTTCTTTTTTAAATAAAAAATTGCAGTAATTTAGGTCTTGGTGGATCATTTTGGTGATCATTCAGGAAATGCCAGAGATGTGGAAAACAAAAGTTAATCACTACTGTTTCACACATTGAAGATATTTAGGAATGACTTGACAATTGTTTTGTGAATAAACCCACATCCCTGTAAGTATGGATAATTGACTAGTGATTTTGGTCAGGTTTCAGGTTTGAGTGAAGAGAAGAAAGAGGAGAAAGAAATGGACGATGATGATGGTGACATTTTCGGTGATGATGACAATGACGAAGGCGATGATGATGATGATGACGACGACGACGATGACGATGACGAAGATTCCGATTCTGATTCGGAAATAGACAACGTATATAAAATGCGTTTTTTTAGGTTCGGTGAAATGCCTGACACAAAGATGAAGAGCAATGAAGATGATGACAATGCCGTCAAGGATAAGGGCGATGGAGATGATGGCGATGCCGTCAAGGATAAGGGTGATGAAGATGATGATGATGATGACGACGACGATGATGACGACGACGATGATGACAATGATGACGATGAAGACGACGACGAAGACGACGACGAAGATGACGATGAAGACGATAACGAATAATCACTTGTCAGTTATCGTTAGCATACTGCTTATGTATATGTAATAAACATGTAAGCTGAATATTATTTCTTTTAACATAAAACTTGTTATATATTGTATATAATGGGCATTGTTTTCAACTGTAGGTTATAGTATTTGAAACTTGCAGTAACAACATGTTGACCAATCAGTTAACAATGAAGTTGTTCCTGAGGCAGAGCTTTGAGATTAGACCCCTCAAAACCAGGTAAAGATATATTTCTTATGGCCAACCTACTTAGTGCTTGCATGTGCTTACTCTATGCCAGTAGTCGTCCTAATTGTATTTTTAGTTTGCTTTAGAAATTCTGTAAATTTCTACACTGTTATACAAATGAAATAAAATTGTTGTGTATTGGCAGGATTGCTAGTCATATTTTCATCTTAGGACTGTGCAAGATGACAGTACATCCTTACAAGCTTCATAGATTTTGTATACTATTAATGTCTTCAATTTTTTAATATCTTTTCATCTTTTAATTTCACAACTCTTTTCAATGCTTAGCTCTCTCGAAGGCATAGAAAAAGCTTTGCTCACCTGCTAGGTGAGCAGGAATAACAGGTGTGACTGCTGTTTTCTCCAAATGTAAACATTGAGAATGTAATTCATCATTTTTTTTTTTTTTTTTTTTTTTTTTCCTTTTTTTTTCTAAATGTTAGTATATTACTTTAGATTAAATTAGATCCTTTTGAAGAAAATCCTACATATTTGAATCTAGTAGTTTTTGGAAAAACACTGCACCTACTCTCTTGATGCTTGTCTGACCACTATTGTTTTCATTCACTGCATTTGCATTCTTCACTATATCAGGATTGGTTTTGGGAAATTGCTCTTTGTGATAATTTGTTACACAAAACTTGCACACAGGCATCTTTTTGAGAGATGCTCAACATTTCTCAGGTTATGCTGACAGATGGATGTCTTAATTTTTTAATTGGCTCTCTTCATGGGTGGTGTTGATGCTGGTGAATGGTTCTTGATGAAAGGCATTAAAATTACCCTTTCCTTGGATCAACCCTCCCAAGTACTGTATAATCCCTGATGGATTAACATCATAATGGTTATTGACAATTCAGCTACAAATTGCTAGGTGAGGATTTTCTCGACCACAACCCTTCAAGGAGGAAGTGCCTTGATGATGGTAAAAGGTTCTTGATACCAGGAATTTTAGTTATTTTTCCCTTCCTCAGATCAAGCCTGACTTCTATCCTCCACCCCTCTCATTTCTCATGAATTTTGGTTATGTAACCTCCTGCAAATTTTGCATTGGTTCATGACAGACTGCCTTGTTCACTTTACCCTTAACCCCTAAACTGTCCAAACGTAAATCTACGTTTGGACAGTTTAAGGGTTAAACTTTCAGACCTGAAGGAGGAAAGTATAGTGCTTCCACTCTGAAGGAGAGATGGGGATATTGTGGTTTGGAGGGGCATCTGAACTGTAGCATTAGCACTCCTCAGGCAAGACTGTGATGGAGTGAATGATAGTGAATTTTTTTGGGTCGCTTCCCTTGGTGGGAGATGGCTGGTGTTAAAAAAAAAAAAAAAGTGGGCTTTGCTCTGGTTGTACCTGGAAATTTTTAGGTACTTCAAAATTTTTTTGGATTGTATCCAACTTGTGCTTTTTTTTTTTTTTTTTTTTTTTAATAAACAAGTTGGCCATCTCCCACTGAGACAGGGTGACCCAAAAAGAAAGAAAATCCCCAAAAAGAAAATAATTTTATCATTCAACACTTTCACCTCACTCATACATAATCACTGTTTTTGCAGAGGTGCCCAGAACATAACAGTTTAGAAGCATATACGTATAAAGATATACAACATATTCCTCCAAACTGCCAATATCCCAAACCCCTCCTTTAAAGTGCACTTCCCATTTCCAGTACTCAAGTCCAGCTATATAAAAATAACCGGTTTCCTCGAATCCCTTCACTAAATATTACCCTGCTCGCACTCCAACGGCTTGTCAGGTCCCAAATACCATTTGTATCCATTCAATCTTATCTAACACACTCACAAATGCTTGCTGGAAGTCCAAGCCCCTCGCACACAAAACCCCCTTTACCCCCTTCCTCCAACCTTTTCGAGGACAACCCCTATCCCGCCTTCCTTTCCCTACAGATTTATACACTCTCCATGTCATTCTACTTTGATCCATTCTCTCTGAATGACCAAACCACCTCAACAACCCCTCTTCAGCCCTCTGACTAATACTTTTATTAACTCCACACCACCTAATTTCCACACACCGAATTCTCTGCATAATATTTACACCACACATTGCCCTTAGACAGGACATCTCCACCGCCTCCTCACTGCAGCATTTACAACCCAAGCTTCACACCCACATAAGAGTGTTGGTACCATTATTTTATATAACCAGACTTGAGTCCTGGAAATGGGAGGTACAATGCCTGCACTTTAAAAGAGGGGTTTGGAATATTGGCAGTTTGGAGAGAGATGTTGTGTATCTTTATACGTATATGCTTCTAAACTGTTGTATTCTGAGCACCTCTGCAAAAAACAGTGATTATGTGTGAGTGTGGTGAAAGTGTTGAATGATGATGAAAGTATTTTCTTTTTGGGGATTTTCTTTCTTTTTGGGTCACCCTGCCTCGGTGGGAGATGGCCGACTTGTTAAAAACAAAAAACAAAAAAAAAAAAAAAAAGTGACATTACACATCCCTAAGACCCACCTTTACTAGGTAGTAGTCTCCCTCTCTTCTACACACCCTAACCTGAGCCTCACTATCCTCATAAAAACTCTTTACAGCATTTAGTAACTTACTACCTATTCCATATACTTGCAACATGTCACATTGCTCCTCTTTCCACTCTATCGTATGCCTTTTCTAGATCCATAAATGCAATGAAAACTTCCCTACCTGTGTCTAAATACTTTTCACATATATGCTTTAATGTAAACACTTGATCTACACATCCCCTACCCACTCTAAAACCTCCTTGCTCATCCACACTCCTGTATTGTCTTGCCTCTAATTCTTTCAATAATAACTACCATACACTTTTCCTGGTATACTCAATAAACTTATTCCTCTATAATTTTTACCATCTCTCTCTTGTCCCCCGTCCCTTTATATAAAGGCATTATACATGCTCTCTGCCAATCCCTAAGGTACCTTCCCCTCTTTCATACATTTATTAAACAAAACTACCAACCACTACAACACTGTAACCCCCCCCCCCCCTGCTTTTAACATTTCTGTCATGACCCAGTCGGTTCCAGCTGCTTTACCCCCTTTCATTCTACGTAATGCCTCACGTACCTCCCCCACACTCACATCCCGCTCTTCTTCACTCCTAAAAAACGGTATACCTCCCTGGCCAGTGCATGATATTACCACCTCCCTTTCTTTGTTGACATTTAAAAGTTCCTCAAAATATTCCCGTCATCTACCCAGTACCTCCATCTCCCCATCTACTAACTCCCCTACTCTGTTTTTAACTGACAAATCCATTCGTTCCCTAGGCTTTCTTAAATGGTTTATCTCACTCCAAAAATTTTTCTTATTTTCATCAAAATTTCTTGACAGTGCCTCTCCCACTCTATCATCTGCTCTCCTTTTACACTCGCCACTCTCTTTAACTTTCTTTTACTCTCCATATACTCTGCTCTTCTTATAACACTTCTGCTTTGTAAAAACCTCTCATAAGCTACCTTTTTCTCTTATCACACCCTTTACCTCATCATTCCACCAATTACTCCTCTTTCCTCCTGCCCCCACCCTCCTATAACCACAAACTTCTGCCCCACATTCTAATACTGCATTTTTAAAACTATTCAAACCCTCTTCAAACCCCCCCCCCCCCCACACTACTCATCTTTGCACTAGCCCATCTTTCTGCCAATAGTTGCTCTTTTATAATGCTTTATTATATTGTGCCATTGCTTTTTTTAATGTGCCAATGAATTTATCTTATGTCTAGTAATCTTTGCATTTTTGTAATACTATTGTTCTTCTTTTGGACAGCACTGTATGGCCTTTGAGTTTAGTCCATTTTCATTACATAATATTTTGTTGTCTGGCTCTTTTTAAGGTTAGGTTTGGTAAGGTTTGTCAGGAAACAGGACAAGTTTCCTGACGTGGGTCTTAGTCATGTGATGACCCGCTGTTGAAGCCTTGGTCATCTGACTGAGGACTTCTTTTGGCTTATTGGTCTGCCCCTTTAAAAATTAGGGTTATATGGTTTCCTCAAATTGCAATACCTAGAAATCATAATTCCCATCATCCTGACATGTCATAGGGGTTGCTGTTAGGCTAGTGAAGGGCTCTTAATACAAGGGATTTGAGCTACTCTCCACTTATCAAATGTACCTTATTTATTTCCCAGGTGCTGTATTACCCTTGTGGGTTAGGTGCTTTCCCCATGTATGTCAGGGGGGTGGGGCTCTTGATATGAGGAATTGAGACCTTTTTCCTTAAATTCCCCTCTTTTTTTGAACTTGTTTCTGTGGATATTTTCCCTTTTGTAAAATCAGGCTATTAGACAAGGAGAAAGAATTGTTATTGCATATGTTCTAACATAGCCACTCTAGGTAGTGCTGTGGTGGTTCGCTCACCTGATGACAATTAGATCTTAAGGTACAGAAAGTCCTCACTTAACTTAGTTTCGTTACAACGATAAGAAATCTATTCTCTGCCGGGGCCACACTGTGTGGAGTTGGCACCTTCTCCCCACATCTACATAGGTTTTCTCCAGGCATTTGGGATTCCTCCTACATCCCAAATATGTGCATGTTAGGTTAACTGGCATGTCTAAAATGTCCCAGTATGAGTGAGTGCGCCCTGCCATATTTGTTATTGTTTGTTTTTGAACTGCATGGTGGCAGGAGGTGCTCCTTACAGTTTTTTTTTTTTTGCAAGAATTGATTTCTTGATTTAACCCTTAAACTGTCCAAACGTATATCTATGTTTTTGCGCATAGTGCTCTGACCTTGATTTTCTCCATAAGAACGTAAAAAAAACGTAATCTACATTCGGAGCACTACGCAAGTGAATGTAGGTCTGTTTGGACAGTTTAAGGGTTAATCCTGTTGTACTGAGTGCTAAAGGTTCACTGTGCACCCCTGAAGTTTATATAAATTAGCCTATGGTAGAATGGTTTCATTATACGTAGTTTTGCTTAAAGTTGCAGTTTCCAAGAACCTATCGATGATATTAACTGAGGACTTATTGTACTCGTGGTTGCAAGGGTTGAGTCTTTGGTCCTGGTTCTGCAGTTTCACTCGCTTAGCTTTGTGGGCCCACTCGTCCCTATTCTTAAAACTATGTGGAGTCTGCTGCCACCACTCTGAGGTCATTCCACTTCTTCATCACTCTGAGACTGAAAAAAATACTTCTTGATATCCCAGTGACTCTTCACGCTTTTAACTTCTAACTACCCCTGCCCTTTCAACTCTTGAGTAATTTGTATGTTGTCTTCCCGAGACCTTTTAGCCTCCAGGGTCATTAGATTTAATTCCTTTAGCCTCTCTTCATAGCTCATGCCCCTTAACTCCAGAAATATTCTTGTTGTATACTTCTTCAATTTTTCCTGGCATTTTTGCTAGCTTGCCCACCATTATTTGCTGGTTGACAATTTTACTGTTAGTGCAGGTTAGAGGCTCTTGATCCAAGGTATTAGACTGACTCTGCCCTCTTGCTTTTTTGGCCCAAATCTGATTAGCTCACATTTCTTCTAGATGTATGACCTCTATGAATTTAATACTTTCTCTCTTGGTAATCTCTCTCACTCCTATTTTTCTTCTTTATCTCCCACATGGAGGTGGCTGTGCCAGAGAGGAGCTCTTGTATAAATGAAACCTGTTCTTCCATTCCTTGGATCAAATCTGATTACCTTTCATTTTCCCAGGTGCTGTTTAGTGCACCCTCCTTCCCTGCTCCCATGAATGTAATAATGGAGGTGTCATCCTGGTATGCACCAGGTAGGGTAAAAGTAGTATCCTAGAAAGATCAGCACTAGCTATCACAGAGGAAGTGACGAGTTCAGTGTGGGTAAGTGGTGTCTTCATTTTTTCGTGGAACTGCCCCCACCAAGGGTACTGGTGAGGGCTCTTGATCCAAAAAATTGGAGCTGCCTTCTCCTTCGATCTAATATAATTGCTCGGGGGGGGGGGGGGTTCCACTTTAGGGTCTAGAATAAACAATGCAGGCATTCCTGGCACTAAAATAACATTTCCTCTGTTCATTAGTTACATTCCCAGGCTTTACACAAATATTCAAAATGGAATTCATGTGTAAAGCCTGAGAATGTAACTAATGAACAGAGGAAATGTTATTTTAGTGCCAGGAATGCCTGCATTGTTTATTCTAGACCCTATTTTCAGATTGGAATATTTCACTGCATCACCTTCCTCTACCCTCACACTCCCTAAAGGGAGGTTTTTGATGCTGATGAGGGGCTCTTGATCTAAGAAAATGGACCAATGCTCCAATTCCTTGATTGAAACCTGAATGCCTTACATTCCTCCAGGTGCTAGATGACCCCTACAAGTTTAGTGCTTTCCCATGAATATAATGAAGAACTTCTCCCTTGCCTTGGAATACAGCAATATTAATTAGTGCATATAAGGAAGCATCCTTGATACTAGTGATGTGATCTTCATACAAGGAATTACAGCACTAAGGTTCTGGTGGGTTTAGTGCTTAGTTTTTATTATAATAATAATAGACAAGGAATTCGACCTCTTTTCCCCTTAGATTAACCATGATTGCCTTTCATTTCTCAGGGGCTATCATCCCTCTATGTATTTAGCTCTTATGTGAATGTAATAAAAATATTGTATCTGCACATATTTGCTGCTTCGTATTGCTGTGGGAGTGCTAAACCCATAGGGATCATACAGTGCCTGAGGGGAATGGAAGGCATTCAGACTGGATTCAAGAAATTGGAGCACAGGTCCAATTTGTTAGATAAAGAAACTGTCACCAGGATCAAGGAACCTCCCTTGAAGGTGCTGTTTTGTGGATCTAGAATTCCTTGACTTTTACAACTAATGTTAAATGTATGACTTGTGAGGGTATTGGTCAGAGGAACTGGATCTTTCTGAATGAATCTAAATAACCCCCCCCACTCTTCCCTTTCCATCCCTCCCCTCTCCCTTTCCTGCTTTTGGCCTATGGAGTCCTCCCCTCAGGCATTCTAGTTCCTAGGATAGGGAAAGGGTATCATTGTCCATCCCATTCTGTTAAGGCCCTTGGCAGTGGTGTAGTTTGCTGTGGAATCTGGATCATATGGGGATGTGCCAATTCCTCTCCGGTCTCCTGGACAGGTGTATCTCCGGAGGCTGCCTGTTGGATTCCAGGTGGTGGTGGATGAAGGAAGTATGCTTTGTGGTGGGTATCTGACTGCCCCCTCTTTTGTCCACTGAGGTGGCTTGGTGGATGTGAGGTTGCTATCCTGGATTGCCAATTTACTGGCATGAAGGGTAGGGTATGGCATGGATTCCATGCCACATCTGCTCCTCTTGAGTGAGGAGGAGGATTTACAGCCCTTCATTCCTCCTAGGAGCTACCCCTCCATGTTCCCCCCTTTTCATTTTTTTTCCTTTTTTTTTTCCAGAAAGAAAAGTAACCTAACCATAATCCCAGATCCAAATTACTTTCACCAGATGTTCTGTTGTCTCTAATATACCAGTGTACCTGTATGGCTTCTGTATCCCTCAACATGATACAGTAGACCGTCATTTAACACGGTTTTGTGTGGCATGTTTTGCTTATAGCACTATTGAAGAATTGCAGCATATTTTTGTATAACGCTTCATAAAATTAACTTGGTTCAGTTTGCGGGAGGGGAAAAAATTTGGAGCGCGTGTCCACCCCAGACACCCCCACCCCCCCCTCTTCAAGGGGGGCTCCTTGGCGTGGTGAAGAGGCTCTTGGTCTGAGGAATTAGACCTGTTGGTCTTCTTCCTCAGACCAAACCTAATTACCCCCCATTCTCCCCTCCCCTATCCCATCCTCCCCTTTTTCCATTCCTCCTCCTCCCCACCCCTCCCTTTTGCCCTTCCTCTTTTTGGCCTTTGGGATTTCTCCCACAGGCACGCTAGTTCCTAGGTAGGGGAAAGGACACCGGGGTCCATCCCATTCCGTTGAGGTTCTTGGGGATGGCGTAGTTTGGCGTGGAATCTGGATCGCCTGGGGATGTCCCGATCCCTCTCCTGTATCCCGGAGTAGCTTTGGGTGTCTTTCGGGTGACGGGTGTATCTCTGGAAGCCACCTTTCGGATTCCGGGGGTGGTGGCCGAAGGAGGTATGCTTTGTGGCGGATATCCGGCCGCCCTCTCTTTTGTCCACTGAGGTAGCTCGGCAGATGTGAGGTTGCTGTCCCGGATTGCTGGTTTACTGGCATGAAGGGTAGGGTATGGCACGGGTTCCATGCTGCATCTGCGCTACTAGCGGTGCTGAGGTCCTCTTGGGCGCGGAGGGAGATTTCCGGCCCTTTCATTCCTCCTGGGAACTATTCCTCCCCGCTCCCCCCTTTTTTTATTCTTTTATTATATTTCTTTTCTTTTCTTTCTTTTTTTTTTCTTAAAAACAAAAAGCAAAGGAGTAACCTAACCATGGAGAACCCAATCCATGAACCCACTACCCCCGGGCCCCTTCTTGATACCGCACCCCATTCTGACCCTGCCTTGTGTTTAGACCACTCTTCGGACACTCCTGATGCCCCTGTACCTCTTGCTGGTGCTGTTTCCTCACCTGCTTCAGGTACCGGGGCTTCGACTGACTCCTTCGATTTGTCTGAACTCTCCTTTGACTATGCTTCCGGCTTCTCCCTCTACGGTACGGCAATTTTTGAATCGCCCACCCATTTCACGCCGGACCAACTCCCGTAATACTCCTAAACGCCAGCGTCAATCTCCTGATGATGCTCCTTTGTTACCTTCCCATTCTACTCGGAAAAGACCGACACGTCAAGCACTCCCTCTCCACGCTCAGTTTCGGACCACACAATGGACTAAATTCTTTACTTTAAGACCGACTTCTTCTTCTGCCTACCTTTCTGACCATAGTATTGGCAAAGCGCTCCTGCGTCATGTTGGTAGAGATATTTCATTTCATGCTCTCAAGAGCGGTACTCGCATCGTCACTGTCCAGAATGCTACCCAAGCTCATGATCTTTCTCTCCTTTCAAATATCGATACTACTCCTATCACTATTGAAAAACATCTTTCTCTCAATTCTTGTAGTGGTACTGTCATTCTGCCCCATACCATAGTCCAACAGAATTTCCAGTCATGTGGCAATGACATTCTTGAACAGCTGGATCTCCAGGATCTCCCAATCCTCAAAGTAGATACTTATGTCCTTCCTGCCCGGGGGCGGAGACGTTACCCTTGCAATGTGGCTCGTTTAACTTTTGACAGCCGAAAACTCCCATCCTCTGTATATGTTGCGGGACATCGGTTACAAGTTCGAAAGGTGATACCTACACCGCAACAATGTAGAAATTGCTGGCGTTTTGATCACCCAGCGAAATATTGCAGATCTATGGTCGAATGCCCAGTCTGCGGTGCCGACGACCATTCTAATACATCTTGCAGTCAACCTCCATCTTGCCTTAATTGTAATGAAGCTCACCCTTCGTACTCCCGCCGTTGCCAGGTCTACTTAAATGAACGTGAAATCCGTTGCCTCAAAGAGGCAGAAGGTCTCCCTTATGCTATGGCAGTTACTCATCTCCGCCTACAAGGGAGACTACGGTGTGTTTCATATTCTCGTGTTTCCAAACATCCCCCCACTTCTGGAGTCCCATCTTCTGCAGCCTCCTCTGTTGTTACCCCTCCCATAGCCACTCTGGCATCTAATCCTTTTGCTGTCCTTGGCTCTGACGTCCCGACTACAACTCAGTCTGTTCTCACATCTTCGCGTCCTTCCTCACAAGCCCCAGTATCGACAAGACCTCGTACAACACCTAATACCAATCGCCCCTCTACTTCTCAGAAGTCCAAAAAATCCACATTGCTCAAATCTTCTTTGCCCCTTCCTTCCCTTCTTCCACCTCCACACTTTACCTTTCCAGTCTCTGTACCTAGTTCTTCCCCTCTCTCTGGCTCTATTACAAGTGTGGAGATTCACCCTCCTCCTCGTACTATGCCTTCCACCCCCGTCCCCTCCCAAGTTTCTCCCTCTTCTGCCACCTCCCAGGTTTCTGCCTCTTCTGTCCCCCCCTACACTTCATCTCCAGTCCCTTACACTCTTCCCTCCCCCTCTACTTTGGTACAGTCCATTACTGTCCCAATCTTTACTCACCCTCCTCCTTCTATCTCCAATATGGTCTCCCAAAAATCTTTGAATTCAGAAACACTTGAAGCCATTTCAGAATATATTGCAGAGACTAAACCTTCAATGGACACTGATTCACTTCCTGTTCCTTCTCTTCCCTCTCCTCCATCTTCACAACCCCATTCTTCGCAACGCTCCGTTCCTTCGCTGCTTGAACGTCTTCCAATGCCACCACACGTTGACTTTTCTAACCCCTCTAGTCCGTAGGTGCCTTTACCTACAGATTCCTGGTATTTTCTTCATCACCAATCATGGCCTATTTACAGTGGAATATCCGCGGCCTCAAGGGTAATCGGGGTGAGCTTCAGATGTTGCTTTCCAGGTTTTTCCCTGTTGGTGCTTGCTTACAAGAACCAAAATTACACTCGGCTGTTTTCCAACCTATCTCAGGCTATAATTTATTGTATTCTTCGGATCCTTTCTCAGATGGGACCTTTAATGAAAGTGCCCTTCTTCTACGCAATGATATTCCGTACTGTCAACTATTTGTCCATACCTCGCTGCATTACACTGCAGCCCGTATCCACTTGAATAAGTGGTTTACAATATGTTCTTTATATCTCTCTCCTTCTCGAGCATTTTCTATCCCAGACTTTGCCTTTCTTGTTTCATCCTTACCACCACCACTTGTGTTACTTGGTGATTTTAATGCCCACCATTTCCTCTGGGGGGGGTCTCATTGTGACTCACGTGGCATCCAGTTGGAGGCTTTTCTCGCCTCTCAACCCCTCCATGTTTTAAATACGGGTACTCCCGCCCATTTTGATCCTCGTACTCATACTCTCTCTTGCATCGATCTATCAGTCTGCTCTTCCTCCACTGCACTAGACTTCACCTGGTCTGTTCTACCGGACTTACATGACAGCGATCATTTTCCAATCATTCTTACTTCTCCTTCCTATTCACCACCTTTCCATAGCCCTTGCTGGCAATTTGATCGGGCAAATTGGGATCTTTACTCACACCTCACTGCTTTTAGTGAGGTTCCTTCTTCATCCTCCATTGATGAGCTCCTACACCTCTTCTCGACGTCAGTTTATACCGCAGCTTCTCATTCTATACCCCAAACCTCAGGCAGGCATTCTCAGAAGTGCGTGCCTTGGTGGTCTCCTGCTTGTGCTCGTGCAGTACGTTTGAAACGCGCTGCATGGGGCAGGTACCGGTACAATAGAACCGCTGAGAGACTTCTTGATTTTAAGCAGAAGCGTGCGATCGCTCGCCGTGTCATCCGTGAAGCTAAATGCACTTGTTGGCGAGACTATGTTTCCACCATCACCTCTGCTTCTTCTATGAGTGCAGTCTGGAAAAAAGTGAGGAAATTGAGTGGTAAATACTCTCCTGACCGGCTCCTGTTCTACGGGTCGCTGGTGTTGATGTGGCAAACCCTCTCGACGTTGCCATTGAACTTGGCACACATCTGGTCCGTATTTCCCGAGGGCTCCATCTATGCCCCTCGTTTCTTTCCTCAAAGTCTGCCAGAGAGTTAGTACCCTTGGACTTTTCTTCTCTCAGGGAAGAACAGTATAATGTGCCTTTTACACTTCAAGAACTAGAGGCAACGCTCTCAGCTTGCCGATCATTGGCAGCTGGGCCTGACGACATTCATATTCGTATGTTACAACATTTACATCGGTCAGCCCTTGTAGTCCTCTTACACCTCTTCAATCTTATTTGGGCACAAGGAGTTCTTCCCCAGCTGTGGAAATCTGCCATTGTTCTCCCTTTCCGCAAACCGGGTACTACAGGACATGATGTCTCCCACTATCGTCCCATCGCTCTTACTAGTGCAGTTTGCAAAGTGATGGAACGTCTCGTAAATCGACGTTTAATGTGGTATTTAGAGACACACAACAGTCTCTCCGCTAGTCAATATGGCTTTTGTAAGGATCGTTCTACCATAGACCCCTTACTACGCTTGGATACGTATGTTCATAATGCCTTTGCGAATAATCACTCAGTTATTGCCATATTTTTTGACCTTGAGAAGGCATATGACACAACTTGGAGGTATAATATTTTGGCCCAGGCCCATTCCTTAGGCCTCCAAGGCAATCTACCATCCTTCCTTAAGAACTTTTTAACTGACAGACATTTCCGTGTTCGAGTCAATAATGTTCTTTCCCCGGACTTCGTGCAAGCTGAAGGTGTCCCTCAGGGATGTGTTCTAAGCACAACACTTTTTCTCCTTGCTATAAATGATTTGGCCTCTGTTCTTCCACCCAATATTTGGTCATCACTCTATGTTGATGACTTCACTATTGCTTGTGCACGCGCTGACTGTCATCTTATTGCAGTTTCTCTCCAGCATGCGGTCGACCGTGTTTCCACTTGGGCCACCACGCATGGGTTTAAATTTTCAAGTACCAAAACTCACCAAATTACTTTCACTAGATGCTCTGTTATCTCCGATCATCCTTTGTATCTCTATGGCTCCCATATCCCCGAACGTGATAAGTCAGGTTTCTAGGCCTTCTCTTTGACCGTAGGTTATCCTGGAAACCTCACATTACCTCTCTGAAGGCAACTTGTCACAGCCGACTAAACCTTCTTAAAACCCTTGCTCATCTTTCCTGGGGAGCTGATCATCGAACTCTGCTTCGCCTACATTCAGCCCTCGTTTTATCGAAACTCGATTATGGTGACCAGATTTATTCCGCGGCCTCTCCTGCTACTCTCTCTAGCCTTAACTCTATCCATCACCAAGGCTTACGTTTGTGCCTTGGTGCTTTTCGCTCTTCCCCTGTTGAGAGCCTCTATGCAGAAGCGAATGTTCCATCCTTGTCTGATCGCCGTGATGCCCATTGCCTTTGCTACTATGTACGCTCTCACGATCTCCACAATCCTTCCATTTATAGAATGGTCACCGATATTAGTAGACATTCTTTATTCGTTCGCCGCTTCTGTTTGCTCCATCCCTTTTCTCTTCGCCTACATTTGCTCTTGTCTTCCCTTCAGTTACCACCTTTATATGTTCATGTAGCATCTCACTTTTCCCTACCCCCCTGGGAAGTTCCAGCTGTTCGGGTCTGTTCTTTCTCACTCCCTTGCTCGAAAGCTCGACTGCCTACGGTGGCTTCCCGCTCTCTTTTTCTTGATCACTTCCACTCCCATTCTCATGCCACCGCTGTGTACACAGATGGCTCTAAGTCTTCAGACGGCATCGGATTCGCAGCAGTGTTTCCGGGCAGCGTCGTGCGAGGGCATTTACTATCTTCGGCTAGTATTTTTACTGCTGAACTGTGTGCCATTCTTGCAGCACTTATTCGTATCGCATCTATGCCTGTGTCGTCATTTGTGGTAGTCTCAGACTCCCTTAGTGCTCTACAGGCTATACAAAAATTTGATACATCTCACCCCCTAGTTCTCCGTATCCAACTTTGGCTACGCCATATCTCTACGAAGCATAAAGATATTATTTTTTGTTGGGTCCCTGGTCATGTCGACGTACAGGGCAACGAACAGGCAGACACTGCTGTGCGGTCAGCAGTACATGACCTACCAATTTCCTATAGAGGTGTTCCATTTCTGGACGATTTTGCTACAATAGCTGCCCACCTTCGCGCCCGTTGGCAACAACGTTGGTCAACTCTGCTTGGTAACAAACTTCATTCTATTAAACCGAGCATAGGTTACTGGCCGTCTTCTTGTCATCAGTGCCGTGGTTGGGAGACCACTCTCCCGTCTTCGCATTGGCCACACTCGTCTTACTCACGGGTATCTCATGGAGGGGCACCCTGTACCTCTCTGTGAACAGTGTCAAGTTCCAGTATCGATTAGCCACATTCTGTTAGACTGCCCTCTCTATCAACGAGCACGCAGAATTTACCTCCAACGCAGTCTTCGTTCTACTACTCTCTCTTTACCTTCCCTTCTTGCTGATGGACCCTCCTTTAATCCTGACTCTCTCATTGACTTCTTGACAACGACTGATTTACTCCACAAACTCTGATGATGATACCTTACGCACTCCCCTCAGCCCTTTCTAGCTCAGTCTCTTGCTGCCCTTTACCCTTTCACCATCCACTGCTCCGCTGTTATCCGTAACCTATTACTCATCCACCTCCCTTTTGCCACCTGATGCCCTCGCTTCCTTCCTGCCCTGCAGCGCTGTATAGCCCTTGTGGCTTAGCGCTTGTTTTTTATTATAATAATAATCCCACCAACCCCTAACACTCCCGCCAGCCCATCCCAGCATTCGTTCATGTGTCTAGTTTCCTTGTGTTAGGGACTAGCTGTGTTTGTGAATAGTGTTTTGATATTTTAATTGCCATATCCTGTATATGCCAAGCAATCATGGCACCCAGTAGGCATACCAGTGTTGCTGAAAGTGGCAAGAAAAGATATAAGCATTTAAGTCTTAACCCTTTCAGGGTCCAGAGGCCAAATTTCAAAGTGTGCACCAGGGTCCAAGAATTTTCAAAAAATAATTGTTATTTTTTCTTTTGAAATGGTAGAGAATCTTTTTCTGAAGGTAATAAAAAAGAAGTACGAAATTTGATGGAAAATTGATGAAATTATGCTCCCACGAATTTTGATGTGTCAGCAATATTTACACATCGGCGATTTTGCTGACTTTGACTCCCATTTTAGGCCAATTACCTTATTCCAGTCGACCAAATTCTTAGCTACTTCACTAGTATTACTTCTATTCTATCGATTGAACACACAAAATCTCCATGTCAACTGTTTCACCTACAAAATAAAGTGATCGGAAATTGGTAATTTGGCCAATTTAATGCAAAGTTAAAAAATATTCCAATTTCAAAATAGGGTCCAGAATAAACAATACAGGCATTCCTGGCACTAAACTAACATTTCCTCTGTTCGTTAGTTACATTTTCAGGCTTTACAAATGAATTCCATTTTGATTTTTTATTCACATAATGAATTTTTATTCAAACCAAAAAATAGAAGATTTACTGTTATGAAATATTGTAATAATTGAATAAATCATATCGCCACATTTGTGAACGTATATTAGACCCACCAGCTGGCGTGTATTAGATGTGTGAGGTCATTTGTTTACTCTTGAACATCGGCAAAAATTTAACATTTTGGCTACTTTGAGCCCTGTTTCAAGCCATTTTCAGTACTTTAGTACTGAATCAAAATCATCTCAATTTCTGTAATATATCTTCCATTCTATCAAATGAGACCAAGAAATCGCAAATACAACTATAAAAAACATACGAAAAAACACTGCAAAGTCGCTGTTTTAATCGAAAATTATGGTCTCGGTTTTCTTTCTCTCTCTATGTAATGTGTGCTGCAGGATTTGTTTTATGTGGTGCACATATACCAGATAGATGTATTCTCTCATATCTAGGCCCAAATTTACTGCTCACAGCTTATCAGAGCGAGCTGAGCTCATGGCGTAGATCTACGGTTTGGACCCTCAACGTAAAGCCATAGATCTATGGCACAGACCCCAAAAGGGTTAAGAGTTTGAAGAAAATAGAGATATTAGACAAGAGATAGCCCGAGGCCTTAATGAACATAAGAAAGGGGGAACACTGCAGCAGGCCTGTTGGCTCATACTAGGCAGGTCCTTTACAGTCCTTCCCACTAAAAATACTTTCCCAACCCAATTTTCAATGCTTCCCAAGAAATAAGTTTTGATGATTCTATTTACTCATTATGCAAGTCTCACTCAAATCCAACCCCTCTCACTCATGTATTTATCTAACCTAACTACCCTTCTAGGCAGACTGTTCCACTCATCAACTACCCTGTTTCCAAACCAATACTTTACTATATCCTTTCAAAATCTAAACTTATCTAATTTGAATCCATTATTGCGGGTTATTTCTTTAAGGGATATCCTCAAAACCTTATTTATATCTCCTTTGTTAATACCCATCTTCCACTTATACACTTCGATCATGTCTCCCCTTGTTCTTCGTCTTACAAGTGAATGTAGTTTAAGAGTTTTCAATCATTCTTTGTATGGAAGATTTCTAATGCTATGTATTAATTTGGCCATTCTATGTTGGATGTTTTCTAACGAATTTATATCCATTCTGTAACATGGAGACCAGAACTGAGCTGCATAATCTAGGTGAGGCCTTACTAATGATGTATAAAGCTGTAAAATAACCGCTGGACTTTTGTTGCTTACACTTCTAGATATAAATCCCAGTAATCTGTTTGTTACGTATGCTTAGGCACTGCTGTCTTGGTTTAAGGTTGCTGCTTACCATAACCCCCAAGACCTTTTTGCAATCTGTATGGCTAAGTTCTACATTATTTAACTGATAAGTACTAAGGTTATGGACACTCCAAGCTTCAAAACCTTGCATTCATCTACATTGAACTGCATCTGCCACTTTTCTGACCAGGAATTGAGTTTGTGTAGACCGTCCTGAAGTTCCTTGACATCTACGTTTGAATCAATTATCCTACCTGTGTATTGTGTATCCTACCTATCTTTGTGTCATCGGCGAATTTGCTCATATCACTAGTAATTCCCTCATCAAGGCATTGATATATATAAACAACAATGGGCCCAAGACTGATCCCTGTGGAATGCCACTTGTTAAAGATCCCCACTCAGATTTAACCCCATTTAAGCATACTTTCTGCTTCCTATTGGTGAGCCATGACTCGATCCATGACAGCACTTTTACCTGAGTGCCATGAGCTGCCACTTTCTTTTAACAGTCTCTGGTGCAGTACTCTATCAAAAGCCTTACTAAAATCTAAATAAACAATATCGAATTCTTTATCGTGGTCAACAGCCTCAAAAGCTTTACTGAAGAAGGTTAATAAATTAGTTAGGCAGGAACGGCCCCTCGTGAATCCATGCTGAGTATCATTAATGAAGCTATGCTTATCGAGATGACTTCTTACAATATCAGCTATAATTGATTCTAGTAATTTGCTTACAATTCAGGTTAGGCTCATTGGGCAGTAATTTGACGGTAATGACTTGTCCCCTGCTTTAAAAATAAGAATTATATTAGCCATCTTCCACATATCAGACACTACACCTGTTTGAAGAGAAATATTAAAAATATTAGTCAGTGGTTCACAAAGTTCCATTTTACACTCTTTAACCCCTTGACTGTCGCAACCCCAAATCCTGAGGTGTCTCTGGGTGTCAAAATTTCAAAAAAAAAAAATTTGTCTTATGAAATGATAGAGAATCTTTTCCCGATTGTAACGACACCAATAGAATGAAATTTGATGGAAAACTGATGGAATTACGCTCTCGCAAAGTTAGCAACCTCGGCGATATTTACAAATCAGCGATTTTGCCCACTTTGAGCCCTATTTTCGGCTAATTCTATTGTTCCAATCGACCAAACTCATAGCTATTTCTTTAGAACTCCATTTTTCTATCGATTGAGTACAAGAAACTGCCCATTTACTAATTTCAACTACCCAGTAACGTCAGAAATTTACAATTTGGCCAGTTTCACGAAAATTAAACAATATGACAATTTCAAAATAGGGTCCAGAATGAACAATACAGACATTCCTAGCTCTAAAATAACATTTTCTTTGTTCATCAGTCATGTCTCCAGGCCCCTCTGATATTACTCTTGCTTTCTATTTTGAATTTTTAATCAAACAAAAAATAGAAGATTTACTGTTATACAGACTACTGCAATATTGTAATAATTGTATAAATAATGTCAACCCATTCATGACTGCATATTAGAATGGCTACTTGGACATTTATTGGAAAATGACATCATTTGTTTACCTTTGAACATCGGCAAAAATCAAACATTTCCCATACTTTGAGCTCCATTTCAAGGTTCTTTTCATAGTAAAACCAATCAAAATCACTCTATTTCTATAATATGCCTACCATTCTATTAAATGAGACTAAGAAAATGAGAATAAAACCATAAATACTATACGAGAATAGACCACAAAGTCGGCATTGTAATTAAAAAAACGGTCGTTTTTTTTTTTTTTTCTCATTATGCACTGTGTGCTGCAGGATTTACTTTGTATGGTGCACACTGACCATGCATACCCATTCTCTCACATGTGGGCCTTCTACCTTTTTCCTGCTTGATTTGAAGCCGCTACAATTTATGAGTACAGTGGTCCCTCATTTTTCGTAATTAATCCGTTCCTGGAGCCGTTACTATAAACGAAATTTACGATTTACGAATCAATTTTCCCCATAAGAAATAATGTAAATACTTCTGACACCCAGAAGTATTAAAACAAAAAAAAATTTACATGAAATATACATGTAGTACATAATACAATGGGAAATGATGAATGAAACATTAACAGCATAACACTTACCTTTATTGGAGATTCTTCTTAGTGTATGGGAGACTGGAGGAGGAGGAGGAGAGAGTGGATTGTTTATAGTTTGGAAGGGGAATCCCCTTCGATCAACACCTCAGGTACCATTTGCTTTTCTGGGGTTGCTTCTCTTCTGTTTCATAATGCCACTAGGACCACCTTGAGAGTCACTGTAGTCCTATCTCGCAAAATAACTGTGGAGAGAGCTCTGTTTCTGGCGTTTCTTTAACACTTCCCTAAAATGGCCCAAGACTTTGTCACTGTACATGTTGCCAACCTGGCTTGCAACAACCTTGTTAGGGTGATGTTTCTCCATAAAGCTTTCCATCTTACCCCACATAGTAAAAATCTCTTTAATTTCTGAAGAAGGCACCTTCTTCCATCTCTCTTCCTCCTCCTCTGCAGCAAGATTCTGAGCTGTGATGTGTTGCTCTTCCTGCTGAAGCTCTTGCAGCTTCTCAGTGGTGAGCTCTTCATTGTGGTCTTCCACCAATTCTTCCACATCCTCCAAAGTCACATCCAACCCCATGGAACTCCCCAGTGCCACAATTGATTTTACAACAGACGTAGGCTCATTAGGGTCAGTCCCAAATCCTTCAAAATCCCTCTTGTCGACACAATCTGGCCACAATTTTCTCCAGGCAGAGTTCAAAGTCCTGGTAGTCACTCTCTCCCAAGCCATACCTGTAAGGGTTATGCAATGGAGGATGCTGAAGTGTTCTCTCCAAAATTCCCTTAGGGTCAAGTGAGTGTCTGTGGTCACAGTCAAGCACCTGTGAAACATTGCTTTTGTGTAGTTTTTTAAAGTTTTCAATAACCTGCTGGTCCATGGGTTGGAGGAGAGGAGTGGTATTCGGGTGCAAGAACTTTACTGTGATGAACCCAAACTCCTCGAAAATTAGGTCATCCAAGTTTGGAGGATGAGCAAGTGCATTGTCCATTACTAGCAGGCACTTGAGATCCAATTTCTTTTCCAGGAGATACTCCTTCACACTAGGGCCAAACTTCATTGAACCACTCGACGAAAATTTCCCTCGTGACCCATGCCTTACTATTAGATTTCCAAAACACACAATTTACTCTTCATAACATTGTTTTTCCTGAACACTGGGATTTTCAGAATGGTACACTAGTAATGGCTTCACTTTGAAATCCCCACTAGCATTAGCACAGAACATTAGCGTCAGCCTGTCTTTCATAGGCTTGTGTCCTGGCATTGGCTTTTCCTCTTGTGTAATGAAGGTCTTTATTACAAAAAAAGTAATTTTTAAAGATGGTAGTTTTACTCATTTTGTAATAAAGAGTTCGGGATACATAAATACACATGAAAATCAATTAATCTTTAATATAATATAAAAATCATCTATCTTTGGTCTAGAGGTATTTGAACTAATAAACATCTGATAATATATACAAGTTACAATAATAGATTATAATTAGCATTTAAAATTATAAATAATTCCTGACCCTACACAGGGTACAACTCTTTTGACATTACTGTGTCACTATATATATATCTATGCTAAAATAATAAATTATGTAACATTTAAAATAATAAATTACAATCAACTGCGTTTCTCACGACACTTATCCGAGTTGTGACGCTCTTTCTCCACCGTGTCATTTGACACCCTTTTCTCCGTGTAATACACACACTTTCGCAACCGTGTCACACTTGACACCCTTGTCTCTGCGTCACACTACCCGCATAGCGTCTTTGTCGAGGCCAGTCACATGACACTATTCAATGTACACTACAACCAGGCCATCTTCAGTGTCACACGACACCCTTTTCTTCTCAGTGTTCCACTACAGTCCTGTAGCATATCTCAGTGTTCCACTCCATCATACTTGCTTAAGTGTCACACTACGGTCCTAGCCCAGTTCAGTGTAACACTCCAACCTTTTCTTCATGAAATGTCCCACTAAACAGCATCCGATGACTCCGGCCCACAGTTGACCAGCGTAGGCTGTGAGTCCGCAGACATCACCGGTAGTCCTGTAAATACTCTCTAAGGCCGGTAGAAGTACACCGTAAGATGATCTGGTGAGTACTATCTACCGCCTTCAAGACCAGTTGACACACCGCAAGGTGGTCCGATGCAGCACACACTATGTTGCAAGCTCACTGAATGCAGCCGTCAAATAACTGAGGCCAACAGACTCAGTGAGCTGCGGTGAGCGCTTCTTCTAAAATCAGTAGAAGCCAGTAGAATACTCTACTGCCAGTAGATGTGTACCATTAGGTGTTCGGTGTACCTACTGCTTAGATGTGTACCGTTAGGTGTTCAGGTACTTAATGCTTAGCTGCGTACCGTGAGGTGTTCAGGTACATACTGCTTAGCTGCGTACCGTGAGGTGTTCAGGTACATAATGCTTCTAAAGCCAGTAGATGTGTACTGTGAGGTGTTCAGGTACCTACTGCTTAGATGCGTACCGTGAGGTGTTCAGGTACTAATGCTTAGATGTGTACCGTTAGGTGTTCAGGTACTTAATGCTCTAAGGCCAGTAGATGTGTACCGTGAGGTGTTTAGGTACGTACTGCTTCTAAGGCCAGTAGAATACCAAAAGATGGGCAGGAGAATATTCTCTACTGCCAGTACGTCTATACTGTAAGGTGTTCTGGTAATTACTGCTTAGCTGTGTACCTTGAGGTGTTCGGGTACTTAATGCTCTAAGGCCGGCTCAGCAGTCCCCACAATGGGTTTGATGACGTACCCAGTGGTACTGCCGGCCGGCAGGTTAACTATTTAACCGCTAGTTTGGCAGGGGACCGTAACAGTCCTCTTTGGCATTTTCTTCCAAAAAAGGCCTGTTTCATCACAATTGAACACTTGTTCAGGTTTCAGTCCTTCAGCCTCTATGTACTCCTGGAATTCATGCACATATTTTTCAGCCGCCTTGTGGTCCGAACTGGCAGCCTCACCATGCCTTACCACACTGTGTATGCCAGTACGGTTCTTAAAACTCTCAAACCAGCCTTTGCTGGCCTTAAATTCACTCACATACTATTTGCAGGCAATTTCTTTACCAAATCTTCATGCAACTGCCTAGCCTTTTCACAAATAATCGAAGTCATAAGAGTATCTCCTGCTAATTGTTTCTCATTTATCCACACCAATAATAACTTCTCAACCTCTTCCAGTACTGGTGATCTCAATTTTGTCAGCATAGTTACTTCCTTTGCAACAACAGCGTCCTTTATTTCCTTTTTCTTGGCCACTATGGAATATAAGGTTGTGTAGGGTTTCTTATACATCCTGGACAGTTCGGCCACACTTGTACCACTTTCGTATTGTTCAATGATGGTTTTCTTAAATTCAATCGTATTTCTCACCTTCTTTACCACAGGCTTGGCACTAGGACCTTTCTTTGGAGCCATGGTAGCTTAGTACTTGCAAGCACTAAAATAAATGGAATATTATGAAATATTTCGCTGGAGCACGTGAGGGGACCTTCGCTCACTGGTAAATAATGCCAGACTGGCTGCCGCCCCGGCTCACGCCGTGGGTGCGCGTCCCGGACGAACTACGACTCGCGAGTCAACCTATGAAAAGCGAGTCCATGTTTATACGAAAATACCCCTATGATTGGCGAAATTTACAGTTGCCGGGAACTACGAAAAGCGGGGGACCACTGTATATATACATCAAACACAGTGGCTCATAAGATGTATATATACACGACTGAAAAAGTCAAAGGGTAAAGAACCCTTGAAAAAAGTTCATCAGGACCCGGGAATTTATTTTGCTTTAATCGGTCTATCTGTTTGATAACCATTTCGCTAGTGACTATGATATTGCATAATTTATCATCTTCAGGCCCACTATAAAATTTATTACTGGGATATTGTTTGTGTCTTCCTGAGTGAAAACCGAGATAAAATAATTATTAAGAATAGAGCACATTTCATTCTCCTTGTCAGTAAGATGCCTAGAGTTATTTTTAAGGGGACCTATCTTATCTCTAACTTTTGTTCTATAAACCTGGAAAAAACTTTTTGGGTTAGTTTTCAAATCCCTAGCAACTTTAATTTCATAGTCCCGTTTAGCTTTTCTTATCCCCTTTTTAACATTCCTCTTAATGTCAGTGTACTGATTCATAAGATGACCCTCGCCTCTTTTGATGCCCCTATAAATTCCTGTTTTTCTGTCCTAAAAGATATTTGAGCCTATTATTCATCCATTTTGGGTCATTTCTGTTTGCTCTAATTTCCTTACATGGGATAAATGTCCTTTGGGCAGCATCTATTGTGTTAAGAAATCTGTCATACTGATAGCTCTCTTTGTTACCCCAGTCCACAGATGATAAGTGTTCTCTAAGCCCATTGTAATCTGCTAAGTGAAAATCTTGGACCATTACTGAATTATCCCTACTATCATACTTCCATTTAATGCTGAAGGTAATTGATTTGTGATCGCTTGTACCAAGTTCCTCTGTAGTTTCTAAATTATTAACAAGGGTTTCCTTGTTTGTCAAAACCAAGTCAAGCAGGTTATTTCCCCTTGTAGGCTCTGTCACAAACTGCTTCAAAAAACAGTCCTGAACTACTTCTAAGAAGTTGTTTGATTCTAAATTCCCAGTCAAGAAATTCCAATCAATATGACAAAAGCTAAAGTCTCCTAGAATTACTACATTATCATGCCTTGTGGCCTTAACAATTTCCTCCCATAGTAGTCTCCCTTGGTCCTTATCTAAGTTTGGGGGATGGTATATCACACCTAAAATCAATTTGTCATGCCCCTCTGAAAATTCTATCCAAACAGACTCTGTATGTGTTACTTCAGACTTAATACCGGTTTTTATGCAACAGTTCAAGCAGTCTCGGACATATAGTGCCACCCCACCCCCCTTCCCGATACTTCTATCTACTTGGAACAATTTAAAACCCTGAATGTGACATTCTGCAGGCATGTCCTGACTTTTTTTAATTAAACCACGTCCCAGTTATCGCAGATATGTCAGTGTTACCTGCACTAGCAACTAATCTCAACTCGTCCATCTTATTCCTAACACTACGGGTATTAGCATAATGTATATTTAAAGACCCTCCTTTTTCTTTACCCTTCCTGCTCATTTCTGTTTTTCCACTAAACCTATTACTGTCCTTGTCACCTAGTGCCACTGGCTTTCCAATATCCACCTCATTCTGCTTATTACTAGTTCCCCTAGTACTACACTGGGACTTCACTGCTTTCCTGCCAAAACCCATACCACTAACTATTCCTAGTTTAAAGTTCTAATAGCTCCCTCCACTGCAGTTGCCAGTGCCTCCACCCCAGACCTAGATAAGTGAACCCCATCCCTGGCATACATGTAATTTCTGCCATAGAAGAGGTCCCAGTTGTCAATGAATGTTACCATATTTTCCTTACAGTATTTGTCCAGTCAGCAATTGACACCAATTGCCCTGGACAACCATTCATTACCAACTCCTCTCCTTGGCAAAATACCACATATGACAGGGTTCCCACCCTTCCTCCTAATTATCTCTATTGCTGACCTATACCTGCTAATCAGGTCCTCACTCCTAAGTCTGCCAACATCGTTGCCTCCAGCACTGAGACAGATAATAGGATTGCTCCCATTACCTCTCATGATGTCATCCAGATGGCTGACAATATCCTTCATCCCAGCCCCAGGAAAACACACCCTCTGCCTCTTACACCTATCCTTCAAGCAGAGGGCCCTATCCATGTACCTAACCTGGCTATCCCCAACAACAACAATGTTTTTACCTTCCTTGGCGTCGTTCATCGTGATGCTCCCAGTAGTCGACTCACATTCATCAGGTAGCATGGAGAATGGGTTCAATGTTTCCACAACAGTTCCTGGATCTTTGTTGATTCTACCTCTCCATCCGTCCTCTTGATCCTTAACTTTGTCCCATGCTTTCCAGCCACTGTCCAGGTTCCTTTCTTGGCTTGAGGATTCTCAGCAGGAGGATTACTACGAATCTTCTTGTTTTTCTCAGTCAGTCGCTGTATCTCAAACTTAGCCATCCTCAGTTCTTCCTTTAGCTACTGGTAGAGTTGCTCAAGAGAGGACATTTTGTTCAGATTCACAGAGAGCACACAAGGCATGTCTTCACAGAGTTAAGTACAGGTCGCTGCTGTGACCTGGATCAGTTTGTACAGTTAAAAAGAATGAGATAAATATATATGAGTTTGTGTGATAAATAACTGACTGACTTAACTGATTTACTGACTTACTGATTGACTCGACTGACTGGCTGACTTGACTGATTTACTGACATACTTATTGACTTGACTGCTGTATAATCCTCCGGGTTTAGCGCTTCCCCCTTGATTATAATAATAATAATAATTGACTTGACTAACTGACTAATTTACTGACTGACTTGATTGACCTAGTTAGACTTTTTCACTGAGGAGGACCATGACAAATTTAGAAGCAGTGCTCTGAAGCATTGTCTGTTGCAGCTGATACCTTATCATCAGCTGTATAATGTACTGCAGGGTAAAATAGCCCAGAAATCCATTACAGAATTTATGCACACTCCAGTACAACCATCTATTTCAGTACCAGAACCTCTACCATCCACCTCAGCCCAGTAGGGCCACAGCATAACTCTCCACTCTCTTCAGTGATCAACAAACACCAGCATCCACAATTTAAGGTAAGAAATACTATTATTTATGTTGCATTTGTAGTCTTAAGTAGTAAAAATATAATATATCATGACAATGAACTACAATTACATATTCACTTTTATTTTTGTAAGATCTGTTAGTCTAAAAAAGAAGTTTGGCTTTTTGGGGGCTCCCAGGAATGTAACCCTATTTTTCCCATAAGTTCTTCAGTTTGTCTAATGCGGTTTTAACTATCACGGCATTTTCATGAACATAACTACCACGTTAAACGACTGTCTACTGTATGGTCAGATTTCTCGGCCTTCTGTTTGATCACTGACTGTCCTGGAAACCTCACATTACTGTACCTCCCTGAAAGCAACTTGCCATAGCCAGCTGAAACTCCTTAACCCCTAAACTGTCCAAACGTAGATCAACGTTCACTTGCATGCTGCTCTGAATATTTGGGGAAAAATTTTTTCTTTTGTTTGTTTAAAATGAAGAGCGCATTTTTCCCGGCATCCCCGAATTTTGTCATACTGCTCACACTGAGTGCACAGACTCATTCTCTCATGTCTAGGCAATTCAGACTTTTTGTGCTAAGGTTGAAAGCATGTAAAATAAAACGTAGATCTATGAATGGAGCACTATGCACATAAATGTAGCTGTATGTTTGGACAGTTTAAGGGTTAAAACCCTTGCTCATCTTTTGGGGGGGAGGGGGGATTGTTGAACTCTCCAATGGCATTCAGCCCTGATTTTATTGAAACTAGACTATGGCAACCAGATATATTCTGTGGCCTCTCCTGCAACTCTTTCTAAACTTGATCCCATCAATCATCAGGGATTACATTTATGTCTAGGTGCTTTTCACTCCTCACCTGTTGTGAGCCTATATGCAGAGGCAAATGTTACCATCCTTGAACGATCACTGTGATGCCCATTGTCTCCATTATTTTGTCTGCTCTCATGACCTTATGATCCTTATGCATACATGATAGTAATGGATGTTAATAGAGGTTTATTATTCGTTCGCCACCTGTTTACTCCGTCTCTTTTTCACTTCGTCTTCACTCACTCTTAACTTCTCTTCAGTTGCTCCCTTTGTGTTCATCTAGCATCTAATTCTTCTCTTCCTCCTTGGAAGGTTCCAACAGTTTGTCTGTTCTTCCTCACTGTCCTGTGCAAAAGCTTAAATACCTACATTTGCTTCACTTCCTTTTTCTCAACCACTTCCAGTGTCATTCTCATGCAGTTTTAATGTATAGTGATGGTTCTAAATCCTCTGACAATGTTGGCTTTGCAGCAATGTTGCAATATGGATAAGTGCAATTCTCATTGCACCTATCATATTGCATCTATGCCTACCTAAACATTTGTAGTTATTTCAAATTCTTTTAGTGCTTTGCAGGCTATTAAAAAAATTATTTGTATACAACTTTGGTTGCACAGCATTTCTAGCAGAAACAAAGAAATCGTTTTCTGCTGGGTCCCTGGTCATGTTGATTTTCAGGGTAATGAGCAGGTGAACTCTGCTGTGTGGTCAGTGGTACGTGATCTCCAAGTTTCATATAGAGGTATTCCATTCTCAGACTATAATTTCTGTTATCTCTAACCGCCTTCGCAACCAGTGGCAACAGCGTTAGTCCAACATGACTCGTAGCAAATTATATTTTATCAAGCCAAGTTTAGGTTTTTGGCCTTGTCATTGATGCCAAGGTTGGAAGACTGTGCTCTCCCGTCTTCTCATTGGGCACACCAGTTTCAGTTTGCCATATTCTATTGGACTGTCTTGTCAGTCAGTAAGCAAGCAGAATTTACCTCTGATGTCATCACCATTCTTATGCCCTTGATTTATCTTCTCTCCTTGCTGACAGCCCCACCTTTGACTCAGACTCCCTCTTTGATGTTTTGACAGCAACTGACTTATTACACTTCCTTTAGCACTCCTCACAGCCCTTTCTGTCTCAAACTCTTTTATCCTCTTTACCCTTGCTACTCTCTAGATCCAGCAACACCCTCTGCCCTACAGCAGTTTATGGTTTTTGATCATAATCCAGGTGCTGTATGACCCCTTTGGGTGTAGCACTTGCCCTGACTAAAATAATGCAGAAGTTTGAGACACTTATGCAATATATGGGAATCTTCATTGAGGAAACGTTTTGCCACACACTGGCTTCATCAGTCCAATACAAATCAGAAGGGTGTAAGGAGAGGAGTAGTTTGAGGTAATCAGTCCCTCAGCCTGGAGTCGATGTGTTCAGTCCCTCAGTCTTGTAGAAAGTCTCAATCTTCAACTTGTCATTGTTGTTTTTTCTTTTAACCATTTATCACATCTGTCAGACACTGCAACATCATGGGATCTTGATACAAAGAATTCTTCAACCTCGTCCAACCTTTGGACGAAGACCTACTTCGACTAGTGGATGGTACCACTACGACCCTGCCTCCTCCTGCTTCGCCTCGCCTGACTACAGTGTGTAAGCCATGTCTACAGCCCTATGCTGTACTTTCTACAAGATTGAGGGACTGAACACATCGCCTCCAGGCTGAGGGACTGATTACCTCAAGACTCCTCCTCTCTTTACACCCTTCTGATTTGTATTGGACTGATGAAGCCACTGTGTGGCAAAATGTTTCCTCAATAAAGAGTCTCATATGTTGCATAAGTGTCTCATTCTTCAACTTGTCGCTTTTTTTTTTTAAACCATTTATCACATACAATAATGCAACCATTATGCTGTGACCATTATTTGTGAAGTTGTTATATATGACAATTATCTTTTGCAAGCAGCATATGTTGACTTGCCTCACCATTGTTATGAGTAGCATCTGTTACATGTCCATTTTTTGAGACAACCATTCATGGAGTGCCCCCTTGTTTTTTCTGTTATGTTTGGCAATTTTTTTTTTCATGACAGAAACATTGTTATGTAATGTTTAAACTTTTATTAGTGACACTTTGGATTTAATCTCGATGAATTATATACATAATAAATGCAAAGTCCCTGGGAAGTTAAACATTGCTGGAGAATGGGAAGAAATATGCTTCATCCAAGGGGAAGGGGGGGTACCCCAAGATCCTTGATGGTATTTTATTCCAAATCTGCATGATTTTTTCCTGAATTTAAGCCTTGATGCTGGCGAAGGTTTATGATCCAAAAGCATGTGATATGCCCTTTCCTTGTCAAAGGTGATTACCACCCATTCCCCCGTCGTATGACCCCAAAGCCTGCATTACCCTGTGTACAGCAGTTTTTAACATTCATGGAAAAGAGGAAATATGTGGGCTAATTTTTTCATGTTTCAACCTGTTGGGCCAGTCCCAAAATGAGGGAGATGCAATAAAACAAAAGGGGAGTAATAAAACTTAAATTGAGGCGTCATACAGCACTTCGAGGCTTTCGGTTTGATCCAAGGAAAAAAAGATGGGTTTTTTTCCCTTGAATAAAGAGCCTCCTTGCTCTAACACCTCCTTGAGGGGTGTTTTTGAGATTATTTGATACAGAGTGTAGTTTCGGTTGAAAAAAAAAAACAAAAGCTACAAAGTCCCCTTTTTGAAACATCACTGACTTTTTTTTTTTTTTTTACAAAAGTGCATTTTCTTGGATACAGCGTTAAGGCAATGGAAATAAAGGGGGAGTAGGTGAGTTTAAGTTTTAAAAGGGGACTTCACTATTATTTTTTTGGGGGGAGTACTTATATCCTTAGAGGTCATTCAGTGCATGGGAAAAGGGGCATTCAGGATCAAAACCCAAGGGAAGGGAAGGCAGGGTTTTTCCATGTTTTGAAATCTTTCCCTTTAGGGGGGTTTTAAAAAACTTGCAGCTAAAATACACAAAAAATCTTCATAAGAGCTTGTTCTGGATTTTCACATTTTAGGGTTAAAAAAACTAGTAAAAAGCTGCATTACAGGGATTTCTTCCAAAAATGCACAATCCCTCATGGGGGCAGAAAACACAAAGATTCTTGGTTTTTATTTTCATTATTTTCCCGGAAAGTACTAAACCCCTATAGTCTTTCAGGGCAATGGCAGAAATGAGAGTATAGGAAGAAGCAGAGGTGCTGAGGGACAGCAGAAAAGTAGGCATAGATCAAGTTGATGTTAGAAACTATACTATAAAAAATTTAAAAGGGAACTGTCAAGGAAAACAGAGGGGACCCTTTTTAGTGTACTGGGGGTTTTTTGAAAAAAGCTGGTATACTTAATGAAGGTTAACTTGAGATTTTAGACTGTTTTCACTAAAATTTTTGCAGGGGTTTGGACCTTTTCCACAAGATGCCAATATTAGGGGGTGGCCAAGGCACAATAGCGCAAGTTCTTGGTAATAGAAAAAGAATCCCCAGTGCATCAATGACACTGCAGCTTGAGACCCTTTGCACTGAAAAGCTTACATATCACACAAACAAATGTAAGTGATTGGGTTCATAATGTTTAATTTTTTAATACAATACATTAATGTACTTAACAACAAAGCATGTAAGAAAAAAATTCAGGGTTTACTGTTTATCATTTGCAGAATTAGTATAATTTGATTGGATAATGGGTAACAAAAACTGTTACATTTAGGGGTGCCACTATATAAGATTTAAAAATTGCTACCTTCTATTTTATTTTACTGAAGTCAACCTCCAACTGTTAGGCATATAATAGAGCTTTAGCATTCCCCTTCCACTCAGTGATATTTTGGCTGCATTCTGTTCCAGATTATAACATCTTCACTTTGTCAGCTAATTGTCTTATTTATTATGAGCTATTATATTTGTGGGAAATGTGAGCTGTTATTACAACATGAAAATTTGTAGTTGTCACTAGTGTTCACATGTAAATTTCAGCATTGTTTATAAAATAATAGAATTTGCCATTGTCAGATATGCAAATTATTGTTCCCTGGAACAGTCTTTCACTGTGGGAGCATATATTTTCACATTACTATATTTTAGGTTCTTAAGTACTAGATACTGCAGTTTGATATCACTCCACTATTTTATCCTTTATAATTCACATTCTTTTTGATTATAATAATAATTTATAATTCACTTAGTTTATCACCTGGTTGCACTGGCCAGAGATTATACTGTCTGTACATTATGTCAGCATTTTGCTTGTCTTTAAATATATCTAATGCAACCTGCTTGCTCTGATTCCAACGGCATTCAAACTCGTGCACTTGTCACCACCATTATATTTCTACTCTCTTAATAGTTATTTAAACTAAAAATGTCAATACTATTTTGTATTAATATCTCTTTACATTAGTACTGTTGTTTTAATATGCAATTTTTTACTAAATTATTACATTTAATAATTTTCAGAAAACTTAATTATGTTAAACTTAGCATTCCAATAATCTTAAATGCAATTATTCATGTCAAGTCATTTTAAGTTCTAGTTTTAGCTTACCCAAAATGCTGTGCATAGCCATAATGTAATAAACAAGTCACCTAATTTTGTAACAGTTACATACATTTAAAATTGGTTTGATTATATTTGAAGTTCAACTAAATTCATTATTCAGTTATAAACTATGTTTCCTTTCTAATCTACAGTATCATACCTAAAAATATTTTTCATTGTTAGTGTTTATTATATTAGTGTTTACTAATTGATCAATATATTAATTGGGATTAGTACAGTATTACCTTTTATTTTTATACTGTATATCTATAGTTTTATATACATATACAATATACATTTTATGTTCTAGTATTACTCCTAGATTGTCTGCCCAAACTGCTTTGCATACCTATTGTTTTTTCCATGTAAGAAATAACTAGGAAACCAATACTTCAAACATGAATTATATCTTATCAAAATAAAATTTCATCATATTATAAATTAAAAATAGACATTAAATTTTGACAAAAATTGCATGGTTGGACAAATATAGGTGATTGTTTTGATATAATCTTTATACAGTGGAGCTATTTTAGCAGGGTTTAATTATTTTGATGTTATTGGTATCCAAACTAAATGGTTATGAACAAATAACTCAACAGGCACTCCTAGGGTACATCTGTAGAGTGGCTGCACCCCAAACTTAATAGTATACAAGTTACAGAAGGCAAGCAGTAAAACATTAAAAGAAAAAAGTTACACATTTTATTGAATGTTATTTTAACTATTCCAATATTCTAATTACACATTAAAACATTTGGAGTCTCCAAAAGTTGTACCTTGCAAAAAACACGTTCTCTATCCTTACAACTAAAAAAATCTTAGCAATCACTACATTCAAGTTATCAATCCATCGTACTTTATTATAAAATATCCTTAAAAAGTCTTAAGATATAATCTACTCAGCACCAGCTTCCACATCTCCACTTTCCATTTCCATTCTTTCATTTTCTTGGTCATGCTTCTCATTCCCTTTTACATTAACATTATGCTTTGCATCCACTTCCTCACAATTATCACCACTTGCCTCGACCATTTCAACCTCATCATCTTCATACTTGGCTTTATCTTCGTCCATTTTTTCAGAAGCATCTTCGTCAACTTTTTCAGCGCTGCTTCCATCTTCAACCTGAAAGAATTATAAATGTCAAACCTTTTGGAAAGTCCTATTTCACATTTCAGTTGTCATCGTTTCTGAAGTTTAGTCATCCATGTCACCATTATTCTGTGATGATTAAAATATAAATTGACATCACTACTGTTCATTCCCATAGTCATCCCCCTTTTTCCCCCCTCAGTGTTTGGGCAGTGATGCTAATGTCCCCCTAAAATTTTGTTAACCCCCTTTCCTCACTTTTTAAATTGCTACCTATGTACACAGTCTTTCACAATACCTATCTAACCCGCTCAACATGCTGCGCATGTCCAGCCCTTGCACCAAAACTCTTTTACTGCCTTCCACCCCACAAAGATTTTCCACCTCCAAGTCACCCTATTATGCTCCATTTTTAAAATGATCAACCCACCTCAAAACCCCCCTTTCACCCCTTGCCCTCTTCAAGGGGGGCCCCTTTGGCGGGGGTGAAGAGGCTTTGGTTGGGGATTACCCCTGTCGGTCTTTTTCCCTCGCCCAAAACCAATTCCCCCCCTTCTCCCCCCCCCTTCCATCCCCCCCTTTTTTCCCTTTCCCCCTCCTCCCCTCCCCCCCCCTTTTTGCCCTTCCTCTTTTTGGCCTTTGGGTTTTCTCCCAGGCACGCTAGTTCCTGGTAGGGGAAAGGACACGGGGTCCACCCCTTTCCGTGGGGTTTCTTGGCGGTGGCGTAGTTTCCGTGGAATCTGGATTGCCGGGGGAGCCCCGATCCCTCTCGGTACCCCGGGAGTAGCTTTGGGTGTCTTTCGGGCGAGGGTGTTTTTTGGAGCCACTTTCGGTTTTCCGGGGGTGGGGGCCCGAAGGAGGTATGTTTGTGGGCGGATATCCGGCCCCCCCTCTCTTTTGTCCCCGGGGTTTATCGGCAGATGTGAGGTTGCTATCCCGGATTGTGGTTTACTGGCATGAAGGGTGGGGTTGGCACGGGTTCCTGCTAATTGGGTATAGCGGTGTTGAGGCCCTTTTTGGGCGCGGAGGGAGTTTTGGGGCCCTTTCATTCCTCGGGGAAACTATTCCCCCCGTCCCTTTTTTTTTTTTTTTTTTTTTTTTATTTTTTTTTTCCTTTTTTCTTTCTTTTTTTTTTTTTAAAAAAAAAAAGCAAAGGAGTAACCTAACCTGGAGGCCCATCCATGAACCACTACCCCGGGCCCCTTCTTGATCCCGCACCATTCTGCCCCTGCCTTGTTTTAGCCCACTTTCGGACACCCCTGATCCCCCTGTCCTTTTGCTGGTGTTTTCCCTCACCCGTTAGGTACCGGGGCTTCCACTGACTCCTTCGATTTTAACCCGTTCCCCTTTTGATATGCTTCGGTTCTCCTTGGTAGGCAATTTTCGAATGCCCCCCCCTTTTACCCCGGGCCCAAACTCGGTCCTATCCTAAACGCCAACGTAAATTTCCCCTGATGATGTCCTTCGTTCCTTCCCTTTCTATCGGAAAAGCCGCCGTCAAGCACTCCCTCTCCCGCTCAGTTTCGGCCCCCCCAAAGGGATAAATTCTTTATTTAAGACGACTTCTTTTCTGCCTACCTTTCTGCCATAGTTTGGCAAAGCGTCGGGTTTCCTTTGGCGAGATTTTTTCATTTCATGCTTCAAGAGGGGTACGCGCATGTCCTGCCCGAAAGTCCCCCAAGCTCATGATTTTTCTTCCTTTGATTCGATACTTCCTTCCTATTGAAAAATCTTTCTTCAATTCTTGTAGTGGTACTGTATTCTCCCCTTACATACCCAACAGATTCCAGTCATGGGCAAGACATTTTTGAACGCTGGAACTCCAGGATCTCCCAATCCTCAAAGTAGCACTTTGTCTTCCCTGCCGGGGGCGGAGACGTTCCCCTTGAAATGTGGTCTTTTAAATTTTTGACAGCGGCCCCCGTCCTCTGTTATGTGCGGGACATCGGTTACAAGTTCGAAAGGGATACCTACCCCGCAACAATGTAGAAATTTTGTGGCGTTTTGGTCACCCGGGAATATTGCGATCTATGCCCGAATGCCATTGTGGTGCGACGCCATTCTAATACTTTGCAGTCAACCTCCATCTTGCCTTAATTGTAATGAAGCTCCCCCTTCGTACTCCGCCGTTCCCAGGTCTACTTAATGAACGTAAAAACCCGTTTGTCAAAGGGCAGAAGGTCCCCCTTATGCTAGGCGTTTTACTCTTTCCCCGCCTCCCAAGGGAGACTCCCGTGTTTTTATTTTTTTTCCCCCCCCCCATTTTGGGGGTCCCATTTCGCGCCCCCTCGTTGTTACCCTCCTACCCACTACGGATTTTCCCTTTTGCTGCCCTTGGTCTGAGCCCCCGACAAATCTCTTTTCTCACACTTCGCTTTCCTTCCTCACAAGCCCCAGATGGAAAGACCTGTACGAACCTATTCCCAAACGCCCTCTATAAAAAGTCCAAAAACCCACATGCTCAAATCTTCTTTCCCCCTTCCTTCCCTTCTTCCCACCTCCAACTTTACCTTTCCAGTCTCTGTCCCTAGTTTTTCCCCTCTTTGGTCTATTACAGTGGGGAGATTCACCCTCCCCCTCTATATCCCTTTCCCACCCCGTCCCCCCCCAAGTTTCTCCCTCTTTCCCACCCCCCAGGTTTCTCCCTTTCTGTCCCCCCCTACCTTCCATCTCCTTTCCCTTACACTTTTCCCCCTCCCCCCTTACTTTGGTCTCCTTTACTGTCCCAACTTCCACCCCCCTTCATTAATATGGTTCCTCTCTTTTTAAAAAACACAACCATTTCGAAAACGGCTCCCCCCCCAAACACTACCCCCCCCCCCCCCCCTTTTTCCCCCCCTTTCCCCATTTCCAACCCCACCCCCCCCCGTTCCTTCGTACTTGAACTCTTCAATGCCACCAACATTGACTTTTCTAACCCCTCTACCCGTAGGTGCCTTTACCTACGATTCCTGTTTTTTCTTCATCCCAATCATGGCCTTTTTACAGGGGAATATCCGGGGCCCTCGGGGTAACGGGGGGGTTTTCAGATTTTGCTTTCCAGGTTTTCCCTTTTTGGTGCTTGCTTAAAAGAACCAAAATTACACTCGGTTGTTTCCAACCTATCTCGGGCTATAATTTATTTATTCTTCGGACCTTTTCAGATGGGCCTTTAAAAAAGTCCCCTTCTTCTACGAAAATGATATTCCGTATGTAAAATTTTTGTCCATCCCCTCGCTGCATAACTGCAGCCGTACCCTTGAATAAGGGTTTAAAATTTTCTTTATTATTTCTCCTTTGAGCATTTTCTATCCCAGACTTTCCTTTCTTGTTTCACCCCTTACCACCCCCTTCTTTACTGGTGATTTTTTTGCCCCTTTTCCCTTTGGGGGGGGGTTCATTGTGACTCAGTGGCATTAGTTGGAGGTTTTCTCCCTCTCCCCCCCCCATGTTTTAAAACGGGTATCCCCCCCTTTTTGACCCCTTATCTACTGCTCTTGCTCGATCTATCAGTTCTTTTCCCTCCACTGCATAATTCACTGGTTGTTTACCAGACTTACTGACAGCGATTTTTTCCGACTTTTCTTACTTCCCCTTTCCTATTATCACCTTTCCGTCCCCTCGCTGGAAATTTGATCGGGAAAATTTGGGATCTTTACTCAACCTCATGCTTTTAGAAAGGTTCCTTCTTTTACCTCATTGATGAGTCCTCCCTTCCAAAAGTTTATACCCCAGCTTCTCATTTTATACCCCAAACCTAGGCGGCATTCCAAAAAAGTGCGTGCCTTTGGGGGTCTCCTGCTTGTGCTCGTGCAGTACGTTTGAAAAGTGCTGCATGGGGCAGGTCCGGTACAAAAGAACCGCTGAGAGACTTCTTGATTTTAAGCAGAAGGTGCGATGGTCGCCGGGTCACCTGAAGCTAAACCCCTTGTTGGCGGACTTGTTTCCCCCCTACTCTGCTTTTTATGGTGCAGTCTGGAAAAAAAAATGAGGAAATTAGTGGTAAATATCTCCCGACCGGCTCCCGTTTAGGGTCGTGGGGTTGATGTAGCAAACCCCCTCGACGTTGCCATTGAACTTTGGGACACATCTGGTCCGTATTTCCCCAGGGCTCCTCTAGCCCCCCCCTTTCTTTTCAAAATTGCGAGAGGTTTGTACCCCTTGGGACTTTTACTTAAGAGAAAAACGTAAAATGTGCCTTTTACACTTCAAGAACTGGAGCAACGCTCCGCTTTTCCGATCATCGGGGCTGGGTGGCCCCAATTAGTTGTATGTTACAACAAAATTTTCATGGGTTTTGCCTTGTAGTCCCCTTACACTTTCCATTTATTTGGCACAAAGGGGTTTTTCCAGTGTGGAAAACTGCCATTTTTCTCCTTCCCCCAAACGGGTACTACAGGACTGATGCCTCCACTAGCCCCATCCTCTTATAGTGCGTTTGCAAAATGATGGAAGCCCGTAAATGACGTTTAAGGGGGTATTTAGAGACTACAACAGTCTCTCCCCTAGTCAAATGGCTTTCGTAAGGGTCGTTTACCTGCCCTTCTCGTTGGAAAGTATGTTCGATGCCTTTTCGAATAAACACTCAGTTTTGCCCCTTTTTTTTGCTTTGGAAGGGATATGACACAATTTGGGGGTATTTAAAATTTTTGGGCCCCGGCCCATTCCTTTGGCCTCCCAGGCAATTACCTCCCTTTCCTTAAGAAATTTTTTAATGAAGACATTTCCGTTTCGAGTCAATAATGTTCTTTCCCCCGGGCTTGTCCAAATGAAAGGGGTCCCCCAGGGGTGTGGGTTTAAGCCAACCCCCCCCCCCGTTTCTCCTTGTTAAAAGATTTGGCCTCTGTTCTTCCCCCCAATATTTGGGCATCACCCATGTTGATGATTCGTATTGCTTGTGCAGGCGCTGACTGCACCTTATTGCAGTTTTCTCCAGCATGCGGCGACCATGTTTCCACTTGGGCCACCACCATGGGTTTAAAATTTTAAGTACCAAATCACCAAAATTTTTTCATAGACGCTCTGTTTTCTCCGAATCCTTTGTATCTCTATGGCTCCCCTATCCCCCAAGTGATCAGTCGGTTTTTAGGCCTTCTCTTTGACCGTCGGTATCCCGGAAAACCCCCATTACCTCTCTGAAGGCAACTTGTCACAGCCCGGCTAAAACCCTTTTTAAAACCCCTTGTCATCTTTAGGGGAGCGATGTCGAACTCTGCTTCGCCTACATTTACCTGTTTTATCGAAACTGTTATGGTGACAGATTTATTCGCGGCCTCTCCCGCTACTTCTCTAGCCCCTTAACTCATCCATCACCAAAGGTTCGTTTGTGCTTGGTGCTTTTCGTTTCCCCTGTTTGAGAGCCTCTATACAGAAGCAAAAGTTCCAAACCTTGTTGATCGCCCTGATGCCCTTGCCTTCGCTACTTGTACGCTCTCCGATCTACACAATCCTTCCCTTATAGAATGGTCACCCATATTAGTAGACATTCTTTATTCGTTCGCCGCCCTGTTTGCTCCGTCCTTTTCTTCGCCCACATTCACTCTTTTTTCCCTTCAGTTACCACCTTTTTTGTTTTATTAGCTCTACTTTTCCCTACCCCCCCGGGAAGTTCCAGCTGTTGGGTCTGTTCTTTCTCACTCCCTTGTCGAAGCTCAATGCCTAGGGGCTTCCCCCTCTTTTTCTTGACACTTCCACTCCCTTCTCATGCCCCCGCTGGTACAAGAGGCTCTAAATCTTCAGCGGGTCGGAAATTTGCAGCAGTTTTCGGACAGCGTGTGCGAGGGCATTTACTATTTTAGCTGCATTTTTTTTGCTGAACGTATGCCATTCTTGCAGACTTATTCGTATCGCATTTCCTGTGTCATCATTTTTAGTAGTTTTTAGACTCCCCTTGTGTCTAGGCTATCGAAAATTTGAACACTCTCCCTAGTCTCCCATCCCAACTTTGGCTACGCCCTATCTTACCAAAATAAAGATAGGGTTTTTTGTTTGGGGCCTGGTCATGTCGCGTACAGGGCAATGAACAGGCAGAAATGCTGCGCGGTCAGCAGTGCATGACCCCCAATTTCCCTTCGAGATGTTCCATTTCTGGATATTTTGCTGCAAAAACTACCCACCCTTTGCACCGTTTTGGGAACAACGTTGGTCAACTTGCTCGGTAACAAACTTATTTTATTAACCGAGTTAGGTTTCTGGCCGTTTCTTGTCATCAGTGCGGGTTTGGGGGAACTCCTCCCCCCTTGCATTGGCAACTGTTTATCTGGGTATCTCATGGAGAGGCACCCCGTTCCTCTCTGTGAGCAGTTTCAAGTTCCCAAAATCGATTAACCTTTTGTTGCTGCCTCTCTATAACGGCAGCAAAAATTTCCCCCAAAAGTCGTCTTGTTTTACTACTCTCTCTTTACTTCCCTTCTTGTGAGGACCCTCCTTTAATCCTGACTCTCTCATTGACTTCTTTACAACGACTGATTTTTCCCCAAACTCTGATGATACTTTCGCCTCCCCCAGCCCTTTCTAGTCGTTCTTGCTGCCCCTTTTCCCCTTTTACCCTCCCCTACCCCGCGTTATCCGTAACCTATTATCATCCTCTCCCTTTTGCCCCTGATGCCCCGTTTCCCTTCCCGCCCCGACGCTGTATAGTCTTGTGGCTTAGCGCTTTTTTTTTATTATAATAATATCAGGCCCCTTTTGAATAATACTTTTAGTAACTCACAACTCCCCTTTATTTCCCCTAAAAATTTTGTAATATTTACACCACACACTGCAAAATATACCATCAATTGCCCTTTGCCTCCGTGCAGCATTTACAACCCCTGCTTCACACCTATTAAGAGTGATGGTACACATATTCTTTACATTCCTTCTTTGCCTCCATGGGTAAAATTTTTTTGTCTCCACAGATGCCTCAATGCACCACTCACTTTTTTTTCTTTATCAATTTATGGTTTAAAACCCCCCTTCATAAACCCCCTCCCCACCCAACTCCCCAATGTGAAAAAATTCACTTCTTCCTACTCCCCCCCCAAAGCAAATCCCCAGAAAACAGATCTAATTCCCTAAATCAAAAGCCCCTCCCAACTCAAGGACCTTTTTGAGGGGCTTGTGTACTAAGTGTAGCTCTAGGTTGGATTAGTAAAGATTTTGGGTCTTCAGAAGGTTCGGCTCCTGAAGGTTTATCCCCGGCTTTGGGGGTTTCTTTTTTCTAAAATTTTTTGAACCCCTCATTTTCTTGTTCACTTTCAATTTCCACACCCCCCCAAACTCGTCCCCTAACCTTTGCAACTTTCTTTAGAAACCCCAACGCACAGTATCACCAGCAAAAAGTGACTGGTCAACCCCCTTTTGTATTTCCACCCCCTAATTTAAAACCACCCCTCTCCCCAACACCCTAACATTTACTTCTTTTACAGCCCCCATCTATAAATATGTTAAACAACCATGGTGACATTACACATCCCTGTCTAAGGCCTACTATTTCTGGAAAGTAATTTCCCTCTTTCCTACACACTAACGTGAGCCTCATAAAAACTTTACAGCATTTATTAACTTGCTACCTATTCCATAAACTTGCAACATCTGCCACATTGCTCCCCTATCATATGTCTTTTCTAAATCCATAAATGCAATGAAGATTTCCCTACCTTTATCTAAATACTGATATATTTTCTGACACCCTCAAGAAGTTCAGTTGTGAAAGTATGATCCATGTTTTGCACCTAGTCAATGGAGGATCAACTATTCACCACTCCTAATACTGACTGATCCCCACAGGATTAGGATTAGCATTAGATGCAAATAAAAACAGAGGAGCACTGCAGTAAGCCTAACACCCCATGCCAGGCAGGTCTTCCTCTAACCCAACCCTTCTTACTCACACCTCTGTCTAGCCCATTTTCAAAACTACCCAAGGTGTCAATTTCAATGATTATGGAATTAAAGACTGTTAAGCATAGTTACAGATAAGTTGAACAATCAGCACATTTTATTTCTGAATTTATTGAAATCCAATTTCACATCCTTCCTCCCTCAAACCTTTATCCTCCAGGGAGGAGATATTTTATCATGGAAGAAGCTCAGAATGGGAAGACTTACTTTTTTTTTCTTAGCCGGAGAAATTTCTGTTTCACCACTTGAATTCCGCTTTGCTGGTTCAGAGGCTATCCTGGTAGAAAAAATTATGCAACTTCAATGAACCATCATAATATATTACAATTTATGAACAATAGAAAGTTATACATATAATGAAGCTCTTGAATCATTCAAGTAATCAAGCATTTGTTTCTACTCCAATGACATGGGAATATGGTACAGTATATACTTTACTGAAGTATAGTCTCACTTTATATATTGTTGATGCCTGAAATTTCTGTACATCTCAAATCACATACAAGTCTACCCACATCACAAAAGTGATGTCAAAGTGTCCAATGTACTAGTACGGAAGCTTTTCTAGGCCTCTAAATTTGCAGAGTGCTCCCATTTTAGGCCTCAAATGTGTTGTTTGGGTCACTTGCTAACTCGTGATTCCTACGAAAAAAATTGAGGCCATTGTGGGTAGTATCACCCAGTAATCTTAGGCTCACAATGGTTCGCCAGCATGCCAATCTTTCTCGCAGTGAAATCAGAGAAATAATGTTTAATCTAGACATCAATAACACTGAGGAGAGTGACAATGGAGATCATTTTCTGCCTTTGAAGGGGACAGCAATGGTGGTATAACTAGGAATGGAAGAAAAGTGCCAGCTCAACAAAAGGTCTTGCTAGATGGGGTTGTAAAATAAGTAAATGCTAGGGTGTTGGGGGCTGTATAGTCCTTGTGGCTTAGCGCTTCTTTTTGATTATAATAATAATAATAATAATAATAGGGTGTTGGGGAGAAGGGTGGGACTAAATTATGGGGAATCAAATATAAAATGAGAATTGACAGTTACTTTTTCCTGATGATACTATGCTTATGGGAGATTCTAAAGAAAAGTTGCAAAGGTTAGTGGATGAGTTTGGGAGTGTGTGTAAAGGTACAAAGTTGTAAGTAAACATAGAAAAGAGTAAGGTGATGAGGGTATCAAATGATTTAAAGAAAAATTGGATATCAAATTGGAGAGTAGTAGTATGGAAGAAGTGAATGTTTTCAGATATTTGGAAGTTGACATGTTAGAATATGGATGGATGAAGGACAAGGTTAACCATAGAATTGATGAAGGAAAAAAAAGGTGAGTGGTGCATTGAGGTATATGTGGAGACAAAAAAACATTATCTATGGAGGCAAAGAAGGAAATGTATGAAAGTATAGTGGTACCAACACTCTTATATGGGTGTGGAGCGTGGGTTGTAAATGCTGCAGCGAGGAGGCGGTGGAGATGTCCTATCTAAGGGCAATGTGTGGCGTAAATATTATGCAGAGAATTTGGAGTGTGGAGTTAATAAAAGTATTAGTCAGAGGGCTGAAGAGGGGTTGTTGAGGTGGTTTGGTCATTTAGAGAGAATGGATCAAAGTAGAATGACGTGTAAGGCGTATAAATCTGTAGGGGGAAGGAAGGCGGGGTAGGGGTCGTCCTCGAAAAGGTTGGAGGGAGGGGGTAAAGGAGGTTTTGTGGGCGAGGGGCTTGGACTTCCAGCAAGCATGCGTGAGCGCGTTAGGAGTGAATGGAGACGAATGGTATTTGGGACCTGATGAGCTGTTGGAATATGAGCAGGGCAATATTTAGTGAAGGGATTCAGGGAAACCGGTTATTTTTATATAGCCGGACTTGAGTCCTGGAAATGGGAAGTACAATGCCTGCACTTTAAAGGAGGGGTTTGGGATATGGGCAGTTTGGAGGGATATGTTGTGTATCTTTATATGTATGTGGTTCTAAACTGTTGTGTTCTGGGCACCTCAGCAAAAACAGTGATTATATATGAGTGAGGTAAAAGTGTTAAATGATGATGAAAGTATTTTCTTTTTGGGTCACCCTGCCTCAGTGAGAGATGGCCAACTTGTTAGAAGAAGAAATGATGATGATTGTAATAATGTTGGTAGAATTACCGACAATATGTAAAATAAAAGGACACAAGTGCAACGAATGTGACATTTTATTGTGGCAACGTTTCGCTCTCCAGGAGCTTTGTCAAGCTTGACAAAGCTCCTGGAGAGCGAAACGTTGCCACAATAAAATGTCACATTAGTTGCACATGTGTCCTTCTACTTTACATGATGATGACTGATGATTTGTAGATGAATGGTTCAGAGAACCGACATGTTGATAAATTAGACACATGTGCAACTCTTGGGTATCAAAGATACCCAAGAGTTGCACATGTGTCTAATTTATCAACATGTCGGTTCTCTGAACCATTCATCTACAAACCTGTCAGACACTGCAACTTCTTGGGATCTTAATACTTGGGAATTCTTCGCTTGCCTAATTCTTGGGCACGACCTACTTCAACATTGAACAAATGTTACACCACCTATGACTGCTGCACCTCTCCTGCCAACGGTTTATAAGCTCCTTCTCAGCACGTATGCCGCATTCTATTCAAGATTGATGGACTGACCACATCGACTCAAGGTTGAGGGACTGATTACCTCATTCTCCTCCTGTTCTTCAAGATTCTCCTTTGTATGGACTGATGAAGCCACTGTGTGGCGAAACGTTTCCTCAATAAAGATACCCAAGAGTTGCACATGTGTCTAATTTATCAACATGACTGATGATGATGATGATAGGTGTAGATGAATGTGTATCAACCAAAACCAGACGTGTTCGTCTTTTTACATCCCCCACGTCTCTCATTCTCTCGCTCTCTGTTTCTCTCGATTATTCATTTTTATATTGCTTACTCAACTCTCACCCTACATTAAGACTACAAATATTTTAAGGCAAGAAATGAGTGTACTGTATGTGCATTTTATTGCTCTAGGGTGCTGTGAATGTCGTAGTATACGTATTACTTGTGGGTGGGGTGACCTGGCTGGCTACCATACCTCCTACCCCTGACTATCATACCTCCTACACCTGACTTCCTACAAAATAAATACTACTTACCTCTCACCCTACATTAAAGACGGGTCATTGCAAGATTGAGACCCGTGCCAGGACTACGGTCTTGGCGAACATTATACTACATACATACACCCTACATTAAGACTACAAATATTTTAAGGTAAGTAATGAGTGTACTGTAAGTAATGAGTGTACTGTAAGTAGTGTACAGTGGTACCCTGAGTTTCGTACAGCTCCCAACTCGAACAACTATGTAAGTGTATTATTGTAAGTGCTTTTGTAAGTGTATTTTTGGGGGCCTGAAACGGACTAATCTAATTTACATTATTCCTTATGGGAACAAATTCGTTCGGTAATGGCACTCGAACAGTCTTGTGGAACAAATTTTGTACAAAACCCGTGGTATCACTGTACTTTTTATTGTTTTTAATGCCTAGTTCCACTGATAACTTAATATATGTTAGTGTAAACTTATCTAGCATTTATATGCATTTATAAGTGGAAAAAAGGTGTTTCACTTTACGGCAATTTCCGCTTTACGGCGGTAGGCTGGTATCTAACCTGCCATATAAGTGGGGTCCTACTGTACCTATTACAGTAGTGTACACACAATTTACAAGCATACTGCAATAAACATTAAAAATATAGTTTTACAGTAGTCGAAGGCACCCAGAATATTCCCTTGAACCTAAATATGCCATAAATAATTAACCTAAGATAACCCAATACAGTCACACAATGTGACTTCTTTCCATGCTTTGAGGAGTATCACACCTTGAAACAACTAATATTATAAGTATTCCCTGTACACAGAGATGATCAAAATAATAAAATCTTTCCTGGGTATGCTTCAATTTAGGGGTTAGAAAATAAAATATTGTTAACACTTTTGAAAAAATAAGCTCATACCTGCCAGGGCCCCAAGGCAGAAACCACCAATGTCTCTCCCATACTTCATTGACATACACTAATAAGGAACTATATATGCATTAAAATATGCTTACTATCACAACCTGCTGTCACACATGCATCTATTTCATTGACATACTTTGTCACAGTTGCTCTTTGCTGATGACACTGTGCTCTTGGGAGATTCTGAAGAGAAGTTCCAGAGATTGGTGGATGAATTTGGTAGGGTGTGCAAAAGAAGAAAATTGAAAGTGAATACAGGAAAGAGTAAGGTTATGAGGATAACAAAAAGATTAGGTGATGAAAGATTGGATATCAGATTGGAGGGAGAGAGTATGGAGGAGGTGAATGTATTCAGATATTTGGGAGTGGACGTGTCAGCGGATGGGTCTATGAAAGATGAGGTGAATCATAGAATTGATGAGGGGAAAAGGGTGAGTGGTGCACTTAGGAGTCTGTGGAGACAAAGAACTTTGTCCTTGGAGGCAAAGAGGGGAATGTATGAGAGTATAGTTTTACCAACGCTCTTATATGGGTGTGAAGCATGGGTGATGAATGTTGCAGCGAGGAGAAGGCTGGAGGCAGTGGAGATGTCATGTCTGAGAGCAATGTGTGGTGTGAATATAATGCAGAGAATTCGTAGTTTGGAAGTTAGGAGGAGGTGCGGGATTACCAAAACTGTTGTCCAGAGGGCTGAGGAAGGGTTGTTGAGGTGGTTCGGACATGTGGAGAGAATGGAGCGAAACAGAATAACTTCAAGAGTGTATCAGTCTGTAGTGGAAGGAAGGCGGGATAGGGGTCGGCCTAGGAAAGGTTGGAGGGAGGGGGTAAAGGAGGTTTTGTGTGCGAGGGGCTTGGACTTCCAGCAGGCATGCGTGAGCGTGTTTGATAGGAGTGAATGGAGACAAATGGTTTTTAATACTTGACGTGCTGTTGGAGTGTGAGCAAAGTAACATTTATGAAGGGGTTCAGGGAAACCGGCAGGCCAGACTTGAGTCCTGAAGATGGGAAGTACAGTGCCTGCACTCTGAAGGAGGGGTGTTAATGTTGCAGTTTAAAAACTGTAGTGTAAAGCACCCTTCTGGAAAGACAGTGATGGAGTGAATGATGGTGAAAGTTTTTCTTTTTCGGGCCACCCTGCCTTGGTGGGAATCGGCCAGTGTGATAATAAAAAATAATAATACTTCGATCAATCATAGATTAAATTTTTTTCCATTCTTTTCCAAGTTGCATTAAGTAAGTGCCTCTATATTTAAATGTACAGTACACATACAAACTGCACAATGAAAAAAAAAAAAGGTAGCTCAAGAAGCAGATATATTATATTCATAGAAAAACACTTAAAATTCATAGGGGAGGGGGTCACACAGGTCTGATCTAAGAGTAAAATTACTCCAATTCCTTGGATCAGGGGACCTTTACCAGCTACAAGGAATCCCAATGAAGGGATATATATGAAGCACAGGTAGACTCCGTATTGTATCACACTTACGTCTTCCTATGTGATGAGTCGATGTTTGGTTTCTGACCATTAAATTCCATTTCTGCTAGTTTTGTTTCCATTTCTATTGCTTTGGCTTCTGATTCATAAGTTATACAGCATTTCCTGAAACAAGGGCAAGAATATGTTAAGTGTTCAAAATACTGAATAACAAAACTGCCAACCGATCACTAAAGAAATTCAATCCCAAATTATAACTAAAAATGCCAGATTATTACGCTATCTTGCCATGGGCTTATATCTGGTCATGCAAGTGTGTGTGCGCGCTCGCGCAAACATGTACACTAAGATTGCATGCACAAGCACTGTGCTCTATATATTCAACAAATACCTTAGTTTCTGATTTTTTTTAGAGTAGGATTACGCCAGTAGCAGTTCTTACCATCCGAAGTGCATTGTTGTTGTTGTTTTTCCAAATTCCATTAATTCAGCAACGCCTTTATCAGTGATTGCACCAGGGAAATTCAAGTAAATAACACATTTGTCCTTCTGAGGCTCCTAGAAAAATTAAGAATCACTTCAAAATTAAATTTTATTAAACTTCTAAGGTTGCTTGAACAAGTTCCGAATCATTTTATAACTTCGATAATAGATAACAGCAGCAGTTAAATTTTAACAAGTGAAATTCCATTTAATTACAGGACATTTATTTTTACAATAAAATGCATTTATCAAAACAAAATTGTGAGAACTTACTGCCTGCATAGATCCATCTTGATAGCCATAGCCTTGCACCCAAGACGCAACTCCTGAATATCCACCACGGGTACCCCTAACAATGGGTCTTCCTCCCCTGCTGCTGCCTCTCCCTCTTAAGACAGATCCACTTCCCCTAATAACACGAGCTCTCCTTAAGAACCCTCTTCCCCTAGAAAAGTCATTTGTGTACTCCATCATACCACCCCGCCCACCTGCATATGCACCCCTGTTGCCTCTGGTGATACCCCTGGCTGCTTCAAAAGTACCTCTTGCTCCCCTGAAGCTACTCCTGCTTTTGTCATAATTTACCCTTCCTCTTCTTATTCCCCCTCGAGCAGGATCATATTCACTACTGCCACCTTCATAGCCTCCTCTTCCTCCCCTCGGGTTTGCTCTTCCACCCCTAGCCCAGGATCCTCTTACTCCACCACGAGTTCCATCATAAGTACTTTTTACTCCCCTGTATCCACCAGTAGTGGCTTCATAACCACCTCTCCCTCCAGTGTAGGCAGTTGTTGTTGTTCTAGGACCGCGTACTCTGCCTCCACTATATCGAGTGCCTCTTGCTCTTCCGGTAACATAACCAGTTCCTCTGCTTCCACTATAGCCACTATTTCTTTCCTGTTCATAATTACCATAGCCACTTGCTCTCTCTTCACCATAGCCAGCATAGCTGCTTCTATCTTCACCATACCCACTAGCATAACCACTTCCTCGGTCTTCACTATAGTTTGCATATCCACTCCTCGTATCTTCATAGCTGGTGTAACCAGGTGCTCTCTCTGTATTATATCCAGTATAAGTGGTATCTCTTTCTTCATAGCCACTATAACCACTATAGTCACCATCTCTTTCCTCAACATAGCCCCCATAAGTAGTACTGTGAGCTTCAGGATAACTATTGTAATTACTTCCTCCAGTATAGCTACCACCTCTGTTTCCTGTGTAACCACCACCCCTTCCTCCACTGTAACCTCCACTGGACCCTCCTTCATAACCACTAGTCATTCCTTCGCTATAGCCACCACTTCCTCCTCCTGTGTAGCTACTGCCTCTGCCTGGATTATAGCTACTGCCTCTTGCCCCAGTTCCCCTTCCTCCCCTAAAGCCTCCCCTCCCAGCATCATAGGTGCCTCTTCCTCCCTTATAACCTCCCCTTTCTTCATAGCCCCCACCTCTCCCACCTCTAAAACCTCCCCTGCTACTTCTAAAAGTTCTTCCCCTGGGCATCATTCCATTTGATCTATCCATAATTGTGGTTCAATTTTGAGCCGTCTTCCTATTTATTTTTTTCTGCTGTTTCAGTGAAGACTGGAGTTTCACACTCAGAAGTTTATGAGACTTAAATTGCCAATTTTAGTTTCTTGACAGACATGGAAGCATGATATAATCTGAAAATGAGATGTAAAACATTAAACTAAAAATTACAAGCAAAAATGGTTAACGGTTAAGTTAAAAGTTGTAAAATCTAGAACCCAGTAATTTCACAGTAAGCCATTTGTAAAGTCAGGAAAAATGAAAAAAAAACAGAAAGCACAAAAAATAATTTAAAATCTTTTAAGATAAAACAAATACCTATGACTGATTTTGAGAGTTGTGTTACTCTTTTATCCTGAGGTCAGGTTCTCTGCTGACCACCTTAACAATGGAGAAGAAAAAAAATGCTATTTTATCAAATAAAACTTTGATGGGAGAACACTGATCTATCAGGAACGTGACGGTAAGCTGTCCAATATACAAAAACAGTTAGAAACAGAAATACAAATAGCTAGAGCTTCATTTAAGGTTATTAATAGAATATTCAAGAGGTTGCTAGTAGAATTGCAGTAAATCAACCATTCAAATCATTATGAAGCTGTGTGTAGTCTGTGGTCAGTCAAACAAACGGGCTTCCACATGGATAAATTGTCATTTTTGTGGAAATTGGTGTCACGCCCCTTGTGCAGATATTCAAGAACTAGCTACAAGCAGTATTAAAACAGAGAAGTGTTTTTGGGTATGCCCAAATGAGGAAAATCTGTGGACTAAAATCACAAGGGTATTAAAAGAGGACAACATCAAAGCTGCTTTCATCCACCAATCTCTGCAACTTCTCTTCAGAATCTCCCAAGAGCACAGTGTCATCAGCAAAGAGCAGCTGTGACAACTCCCACTTTGTGTGTGATTCTTTATCTTTTAACTCCACGCCTCTTGCCAAGACCCTCGCATTTACTTCTCTTACAACCCCATCTATAAATATATTAAACAACCACGGTGACATCACACATCCTTGTCTAAGGCCTACTTTTACTGGGAAAAAATTTCCCTCTTTCCTACATACTCTAACTTGAGCCTCACTATCCTCGTAAAAACTCTTCACTGCTTTCAGTAACCTACCTCCTACACCATACACTTGCAACATCTGCCACATTGCCCCCCTATCCACCCTGTCATACGCCTTTTCCAAATCCATAAATGCCACAAAGACCTCTTTAGCCTTATCTAAATACTGTTCACTTATATGTTTCACTGTAAACACCTGGTCCACACACCCCCTACCTTTCCTAAAGCCTCCTTGTTCATCTGCTATCCTATTCTCCGTCTTACTCTTAATTCTTTCAATTATAACTCTACCATACACTTTACCAGGTACACTCAACAGACTTATCCCCCTATAATTTTTGCACTCTCTTTTATCCCCTTTGCCTTTATACAAAGGAACTATGCATGCTCTCTGCCAATCCCTAGGTACCTTACCCTCTTCCATACATTTATTAAATAATTGCACCAACCACTCCAAAACTATATCCCCACCTGCTTTTAACATTTCTATCTTTATCCCATCAATCCCGGCTGCCTTACCCCCTTTCATTTTACCTACTGCCTCACGAACTTCCCCCACACTCACAACTGGCTCTTCCTCACTCCTACAAGATGTTATTCCTCCTTGCCCTATACACGAAATCACAGCTTCCCTATCTTCATCAACATTTAACAATTCCTCATAATATTCCTTCCATCTTCCCAATACCTCTAACTCTCCATTTAATAACTCTCCTCTCCTATTTTTAACTGACAAATCCATTTGTTCTCTAGGCTTTCTTAACTTGTTAATCTCACTCCAAAACTTTTTCTTATTTTCAACAAAATTTGTTGATAACATCTCACCCACTCTCTCATTTGCTCTCTTTTTACATTGCTTCACCACTCTCTTAACTTCTCTCTTTTTCTCCATATACTCTTCCCTCCTTGCATCACTTCTACTTTGTAAAAACTTCTCATATGCTAACTTTTTCTCCCTTACTACTCTCTTTACATCATCATTCCACCAATCGCTCCTCTTCCCTCCTGCACCCACTTTCCTGTAACCACAAACTTCTGCTGAACACTCTAACACTACATTTTTAAACCTACCCCATACCTCTTCGACCCCATTGCCTATGCTCTCATTAGCCCATCTATCCTCCAATAGCTGTTTATATCTTACCCTAACTGCCTCCTCTTTTAGTTTATAAACCTTCACCTCTCTCTTCCCTGATGCTTCTATTCTCCTTGTATCCCATCTACCTTTTACTCTCAGTGTAGCTACAACTAGAAAGTGATCTGATATATCTGTGGCCCCTCTATAAACATGTACATCCTTAAGTCTACTCAACAGTCTCTTATCTACCAATACATAATCCAACAAACTACTGTCATTTCGCCCTACATCATATCGTGTATATGTACTTATTTATCCTCTTTTTCTTAAAATATGTATTACCTATAACTAAACCCCTTTCTATACAAAGTTCAATCAAAGGGCTCCCATTATCATTTACACCTGGCACCCCAAACTTACCTACCACACCCTCTCTAAAAGTTTCTCCTACTTTAGCATTCAAGTCCCCTACCACAATTACTCTCTCACTTGGTTCAAAGGCTCCTATACATTCACTTAACATCTCCCAAAATCTCTCTCTCTCCTCTGCATTCCTCTCTTCTCCAGGTGCATACACGCTTATTATGACCCACTTCTCGCATCCAACCTTTACTTTAATCCACATAATTCTTGAATTTACACATTCATATTCTCTTTTCTCCTTCCATAACTGATCATTTAACATTACTGCTACCCCTTCCTTTGCTCTAACTCTCTCAGATACTCCAGATTTAATCCCATTTATTTCCCCCACTGAAACTCTCCTACCCCCTTCAGCTTTGTTTCGCTTAGGGCCAGGACATCCAACTTCTTTTCATTCATAACATCAGCAATCATCTGTTTCTTGTCATCCGCACTACATCCACGCACATTTAAGCAACCCAGTTTTATAAAGTTTTTCTTCTTCTCTTTTTTAGTAATTGTATACAGGAGAATGGGTTACTAGCCCATTGCTCCCGGCATTTTAGTCGCCTCATACGACACGCATGGCTTACGGAGGAAAGATTCTTTTCCACTTCCCCATGGACAATAGAAGAAATAAAAAAGAACAAGAGCTATTTAGAAAAAGGAGAAAAACCTAGACAGAAAAAGAAACCAGCAATCCTACCATCATGCAAAACAGTTACAGGTTTTTGTTTCACAGTCATCTGGCAGGACGGTAGTACTTCCCTGGGTGGTTGCTGTCTACCAACCTACTACCTGGGTGAGATGTTATCAACAAATTTTGTTGAAAATAAGAAAAAGTTTTGGAGTGAGATTAACAAGTTAAGAAAGCCTAGAGAACAAATGGATTTGTCAGTTAAAAGTAGGAGAGGAGAGTTATTAAATGGAGAGTTAGAGGTATTGGGAAGATGGAGGGAATATTTTGAGGAATTGTTAAATGTTGATGAAGATAAGGAAGCTGTGATTTCGTGTATAGGGCAAGGAGGAATAACATCTTGTAGGAGTGAGGAAGAGCCAGTTGTGAGTGTGGGGGAAGTTCGTGAGGCAGTAGGTAAAATGAAAGGGGGTAAGGCAGCCGGGATTGATGGGATAAAGATAGAAATGTTAAAAGCAGGTGGGGATATAGTTTTGGAGTGGTTGGTGCAATTATTTAATAAATGTATGGAAGAGGGTAAGGTACCTAGGGATTGGCAGAGAGCATGCATAGTTCCTTTGTATAAAGGCAAAGGGGACAAAAGAGTGCAAAAATTATAGGGGGATAAGTCTGTTGAGTATACCTGGTAAAGTGTATGGTCGAGTTATTATTGAAAGAATTAAGAGCAAGACGGAGAATAGGATAGCAGATGAACAAGGAGGCTTTAGGAAAGGTTGGGGGTGTGTGGACCACGTGTTTACAGTGAAACATATAAGTGAACAGTATTTAGATAAGGCTAAAGAGGTCTCTGTGGCATTTATGGATTTGGAAAAAGGCGTATGACAGGGTGGGATAGGGGGGCAATGTGGCAGATGTTGCAGGTGTATGGTGTAGGAGGTAGGTTACTGAAAGCAGTGAAGAGTTTTTACGAGGATAGTGAGGCTCAAGTTAGAGTATGTAGGAAAGAGGGAAATTATTTCCCAGTAAAAGTAGGCCTTAGACAAGGATGTGTGATGTCACCGTGGTTGTTTAATATACGTGTATTTATAGATGGGGTTGTAAGAAAAGTAAATGCGAGGGTCTTGGCAAGAGGCGTGGAGTTAAAAGATAAAGAATCACACATAAAGTGGGAGTTGTCACAGTTGCTCTTTGCTGATGACACTGTGCTCTTGGGAGATTCTGAAGAGAAGTTGCAGAGATTGGTGGATGAATTTGGTAGGGTGTGCAAAAGAAGAAAATTAAAAGTGAATACAGGAAAGAGTAAGGTTATGAGGGTAACAAAAAGATTAGGTGATGAAAGATTGGATATCAGATTGGAGGGAGAGAGTATGGAGGAGGTGAATGTATTCAGATATTTGGGAGTGGACATGTCAGCGGATGGGTCTATGAAAGATGAGGTGAATCATAGAATTGATGAGGGGAAAAGGGTGAGTGGTGCACTTAGGAGTCTGTGGAGACAAAGAACTTTGTCCTTGGAGGCAAAGAGGGGAATGTATGAGAGTATAGTTTTACCAACGCTCTTATATGGGTGTGAAGCATGGGTGATGAATGTTGCAGCGAGGAGAAGGCTGGAGGCAGTGGAGATGTCATGTCTGAGGGCAATGTGTGGTGTGAATATAATGCAGAGAATTCGTAGTTTGGAAGTTAGGAGGAGGTGCGGGCTTACCAAAACTGTTGTCCAGAGGGCTGAGGAAGCATTGTTGAGGTGGTTCAGACATGTAGAGAGAATGGAGCGAAACAGAGTGACTTCAAGAGTGTATCAGTCTGTAGTGGAAGGAAGGCGGGGTAGGGGTCGGCCTAGGAAAGGTTGGAGGGACAGGGTAAAGGAGGTTTTGTGTGCGAGGGGCTTGGACTTCCAGCAGGCATGTGTGAGCGTGTTTGATAGGAGTGAATGGAGACAAATGGTTTTTAATACTTGACGTGCTGTTGGAGTGTGAGCAAAGTAACATTTATGAAGGGGTTCAGGGAAACCGGTAGGCCGGACTCGAGTCCTGGAGATGGGAAGTACAGTGCCTGCACTCTGAAGGAGGGGTGTTAATGTTGCAGTTTAAAAACTGTAGTGCAAAGCACCCTTCTGGCAAGACAGTGATGGAGTGAATGATGGCGAAAGTTTTCCTTTTTCGGGCCACCCTGCCTTGGTGGGAATCGGCCAGTGTGATAATAAAAAAATAAATAAAATATGATAGATTAGATGGGGGAGCAATCTGGCAGATGTTGCAAGTGTATGGAATAGGTAGTAAGTTACTAAATGCTGTAAAGAGTTTTTATGAGGGCAGCGAGGCTCAGGTTAGGGTGTGTAGGAGAGAGGGTGATTACTTCCCAGTAAAAGTAGGTCTTAGACAGGGATGTGTGATCTCACCATGGTTGTTTAACATTTATAAATGGGGGTTGTAAAACAAGTAAATGCTAGGGTGTTGGGGAGAGGAGTGGGACTAAATTATGGGGAATCAAATACAAAATGGGAGTTGACACAGTTACTTTTTGCTGATGATAATGAGCTTTTGGAGGATTCTAAAGAAAAGTTGCAAAGGTTAGTAGACGAGTTTGGGAGGGTGTGTAAAGGTAGAAAGTTGAAAGTGATCACAGATAAGAGTAAGGTGATGAGGGTATCAAACAATTTAGATAAAGGAAAATTGGATATCCTATTTTAGGGAAGGAGTATGGAAGAAGTGAATGTTTTCAGGTATTTGAGAGTTGATTTGTCAGCAGATGGGTTTATGAAAGATGAGGTTAACCATAAAACTGATGAAGGAAAAAAGGTGAGTAGTGCATTGAGGTATCTGTGGAGACAAAGAAGGGAATGTACGAGAGTATGTATAGTGGTACCAACATTCTCATACGAGTGTGAAGCATGGGTTGTAAATGCTGTAGTGAGCAGGCAGCTGGAGGCAGTGGAGACATCTTGTCTAAGGGCAACATGTGGTGTAAATATTATACAGAGAATTCATAGTGTGGAAATTAGGAGGAGTTGTGGAGTTACTAGAAGTATTAGTCAGAGGGTTGAATAGGGGCTGTTGAGGTGGTTTGGTCATTGAGAGAATGGAACAAAGTAGAATGACAGAGAGTGTATAAATCTGTAGGGAAGGGAAGGTGGGGTAGGGGCTGTCCCCAAAGAGTTTGGAGGGAGGGGGTAAAGGAGGTTTTGTAGGCCAGGGGCTTGGACTTCTAGCAAGCGTGAGTGAGCATGTTGGATAAGAGTGAATGGAGATGAATGGTTTCTGGGATCTGACGAGCTGTTGGAGTGTGAGCAGGGTAATACGTATTTTGTGAAGGGATTCAGGGAAACCAGCTAGCTGGACTTGAGTCCTGGAAATGGGAAGTACAATGCCTGCACTTTTAAGGAGGGGTTTGGGATATTGGCAGCTTGGAGGGACGTCTAAGCTGTCATATCACACGTATACACACACACACACATGCATGCACTCCCCCCCCACACACACACATAACGGGAAGGGCACCGCAGTGGATCAGAGAATACCTGACATGGAGGAAACAATGAGTTATGGTACGTGACGAGGTGTCAGAAGGGGCACCTGTGACGAGCGGGGTTCCACAGGGGTCAGTCTTAGAACCAGTATATGTGAATGACGTAATGGAAGGGATAGACTCAGAAGTGTCCCTGTTAGCAGATGATGTGAAGCTAATGAGGAGAATTAGATCAGATGAGGATCAGGCAGGACTAGAGAGAGACCTGGACAGGCTGTAAGCCTTGTCCAACAACTGGCTCCTTGAATTTAACCCAGCCAAATGTAATGAAGATCGGGAAGGGAAAAAAAAGACAACAAACAGACTATGAGCTAGGTGGCCTAAGACTGCAAACCTCACTTAAGGAAAAGAATCTCGGGGTAAGTATAATACCGAGCACATCTCCTGAGGTGCACATCAACCATATAAGTGTTGCAGCATATAGGCACCTGGCAAACCTAAGAATAGCATTCCAATACCTCAGTAAGGAATAGTTCAAGACCCTGTACACCGTGTACATGAGGCCCATACTGGAGTATGCAGCACCAGTTTGGAACCCACACCTGGTCACAAGCATGTCAAGAAATTAGATAAAGTGCAAAGGTTTGCAATAGGACTAGTTTCAGAGCTAAGGGAAATGTCGTACGAAGAAAGATTAAGGGAAATCGGCCTGAGGACACTGAAGGATAGGAGGGTCAGAGGAGACATAACATACAAAATACTGCGAGGAACTGACAAGGTGGACAGAGACAGGATGTTCCAGAGATGGGACACAGAAACAAGGGGTCACAATTTAAAACTGAAGACTCAGATGAGTCAAAGGGATGTTAGGAAGTATTTCTTTAGTCACAGAGTTGTCAGGAAGTGGAATAGTCTGGGAATGATGTAGTGGAGGCAGGAACCATACATAGTTTTAAGATGAGATATGATGAAGTTCATGGAGCAGGGAGAGAGGGCCTAGTGGCGACCAGTGAAGAGGTGGGGCCAGGAGCTATGATTTGACCCCTGCAACAACAAATAGGCGAGTACACACACACACACACACAAGAATAGCATTCCAACATCTCAATAAGGAATCATTCAGGACCCTGTACACCATGTATGTTAGGCCTATATTGGAGTATGCAGCACCAGTTTAGAACCCACACTTTGCAAGCACATAACGAAATTAGAGAAAGTGCAAAGGTTTGTAACAAGACTAGTCCCAGAGCTGAGGGGCATGTCCTACGAGGAGAGGTTAAGTGAAATTCATCTGATGACACTGGAGGGCACAAGAGATATGGGGGATATGATAATGACATTTAAAATACCGAGAGGAATTGACAAGGTGGACAGAGGCAGATGTTCCAGAGACAGGACACAACAACAAGAGGTCACAGTTGGAAGCTGAAGACTCATATAAATCACAGGGATGTTAGGAAGTACTTCTTCGGTCACAGAGTGGTCAGGAAGTGGAATAGTCTGGGAAGTGATGAAGTGGAGGCAGGATCCATATATAGTTTAAAGAAGAGGTATGATAAAGCTCATGGAGCAGGAAGAGTGACCTAGTAGTGGCCAGTGAAGAGGCAGGGCCAGGAGCTGTGACTACCTTTGCAACCACAACTAGGTGAGTACACACACAGAATAACCACTGAAAAAATAGTGAATTTCTAAGCGCTTTCGTGATTTCTCACATATACAGCCTCTTCTCATTTAACGACAGAGTTTTGTTCCTAAGACCACGTTGGTAAACAAACTTGTCGCTAAGTGAGGAGCATACTATACTGGTAGTGGGTTTGTGTCAACCATTTTTGATACTGTTTTAATGTCACCTTTGCACCATTTATAACATTTCTGGTATACTCTTAAATGTTTATACAGTAATGTACTGTATATTGTAATAAACAGAATAGAGGAAATCAGCTCTAATATACATTATTTAGGTATGAATACTGGTCAGAGAGCCCATCGTAAGTCTGAGTCGTCGGTAAACGAGTACGTTGCTAAGTGAAGAGAGGCTGTACACATGTACACACGTACACACACACGTGTACACACACACACACACACACACACACACACACACACACACACACACACACGCGAGATGAGGTATCACAGTGGGCACCTGTGACGAGCGGGGTCCCAAAGGGGTCAGTCCTAGGACCAGTGCTATTTCTGGCATATGTGAATGACATAATGAAAGGGATAGACTCAGAGGTGTCCCTGTTCGCAGATGATGTGAAGTTAATGAGGAGAATTAAATCAGACGCGGACCAGGCAGGACTTCAAAGAGACCTGGACAGGCTGAACACACGGTCCAGCAACTGGCTTCTTGAATTCAACCCTGCCAAATGTAAAGTCATGAAGATCGGAGAAGGGCAAAGAAGACAGCAGACAGAGTATAGACTAGGTGGCCAAGGACTGCAAACCTCCTCGCTCAAGGAGAAAGATCTTGGGGTGACCATAACACCGAGCATGTCTCCGGAGGCACACATCAACCAGATAACTGCTGCAGCATACGGGCGCCTGGCAAACCTGAGAATAGCATTCCGATACCTTAATAAGGAATCATTCAAGACACTGTACACTGTGTACATCAGGCCCATACTGGAGTATGCAGCACCAGTTTGTAACCCACACCTGGTCAAACACTTCAAGAAATTGGAGAAAGTGCAAAGGTTTGCAACAAGGCTAGTTCCGGAGCTCGGGTATGTCCTACGAAGAAAGGCTGAGGGAAATCGTGCTGACGACATTGGAGGACAAGCGGGTCAGGGGAGACATGATAACGACATACAAAATACTGCATGGAATAGATAAGGTAGACAGAGACAGGTTGTTCCAGAGAGGGGGGACAGAAACAAGGGGTCACAATTGGAAGTTGAAGACTCAGATGAGTCAAAAGGATGTTAGGAAGTATTTCTTCAGTCATAGAGTCATCAGGAAATGGAATAGTCTGACAAGTGATGTAGTGGAGGCAGGAACCATACACAGCTTTAAGACGAGGTATGACAAAGCTCTGGAAGCAGAGAGAGAACCTAGTAGCGATCAGTGAAGAGATGGGGCCAGGAGCTGAGTCTCGACCCCTGCAACCACAATTAGGTGAGCACACACACACACAAAGTCATGAAGATCGGAGAAGGACAAAGAAGACCGCAGACATAGTACATATAGGCTAGGAGGCCAAAGACTTCAAACCTCACTCAAGAAGAAAGATCTAGGAGTGAGCATCATACCGAGTACATCGCCAGAAGCACACATTAACCAGATAACTGCTGCAGCATATGGGCGACTGGCAAACCTGAGAAAAGCATTCTGGTACCTCAGTAAGGAATCGTTCAAGACTTTATACACTGCACGTCAGGCCCATACTGGAGTACGCAGCACCAGTATGGAACCCACACCTGGTCAAACACATCAAGAAATTAGAGAAAGTGCAAAGGTTTGCAACAAGGCTGGCTCCAGAGCTAAGGGGATTGTCCAATGAAGAAAGGTTGAGGGAAAATGGACTGACGACACTGGAGGACAGGAGGGTTAGGGGAGACACAATAACGACATATAAAATACTGCATGGAATAGACAAGGTGGACAGAGACAGGATGTTCCAGAGATGGGACACAGAAACAAGGGGTCACAATTGGAAGTTGAAGACTCAGATGAGTCAAAAGGATGCTAGGAAGTACTTCTTCAGCCATAGAGTTGTTAGAAAGTGGAACAGTCTGGCAAGCAATGTAGTGGAGGCAGGAACTATACATAGTTTTAAGATGAGGTATGATAAAGCTCATGGAGCAGGGAGAGGGAGGACCCAGTAGCGGTCAGTGAAGAGGCGGGGCCCCACCCACCCACCCACCCACACACACACGCATATGGGCGCCTAGCAAACCTCAGAACAGCATTCCGACATCTTAATAAGGAATCATTCAGGACCCTGTACACCGTGTATGTTAGGCCCATATTGGAGTATGCGGCACCAGTTTGGAACCCACACCTAGCCAAGCACGTGAAGAAACTAGAGAAAGTACAAAGGTTTGCAACAAGACTAGTCCCAGAGCTAAGAGGTATGTCCTACGAGGAGAGGTTAAGGGAAATCAACCTGACGACACTGGAGGACAGGAGAGATAGGGGGGACATGATAACGACATACAAAATACTGAGAGGAATTGACAAGGTGGACAAAGACAGGATGTTCCAGAGATTGGACACAGTAACAAGGGGACACAGTTGGAAGCTGAAGACACAGATGAATCACAGGGATGTTAGGAAGTATTTCTTCAGCCACAGAGTAGTCAGTAAGTGGAATAGTTTGGGAAGCGATGTAGTGGAGGCAGGATCCATACATAGCTTTAAGCAGAGGTATGATAAAGCTCACGGCTCAGGGAGAGTGACCTAGTAGCGATCAGTGAAGAGGCGGGGCCAGGAGCTCGGACTCGACCCCCGCAACCTCAACTAGGTGAGTACAACTAGGTGAGTACACACACACACACACAGTTGGAAGCTGAAGACACAGATGAATCAAAGGGATGTTAGGAAGTATTTCTTCAGCCACAGAGTAGTCAGGAAGTGGAATAGTTTGGGAAGCAATGTAGTGGAGGCAGGATCCATACATAGCTTTAAGCAGAGGTATGATAAAGCTCACGGCTCAGGGAGAGTGACCTAGTAGCGACCAGTGAAGAGGCGGGGCCAGGAGCTTGGACTCGACCCCTGCAACCTCAACTAGGTGAGTACACACACACACACACACACACACACACACACACACACACACACACACACACACACACACACACACACACAGGAGCTAGGACTCGACCCCTGCAACCACAAATAGGTGAGTACAAATAGGTGAGTACACACACACACCCCAACACACACACACCCACACACACCCACACACACACAGTGAGGAGATGGGGCCAGGAGCTATGATTCGACCCCTGCAACCACAAATAGGTGAGTACACACAGAGGAGGGTCCAACTTACATGGAATGTTATGTTCCAGGCTACTACTGTAAAGTGGAACCCCCTCTTTTTTTTTTACATATAAATGCATATAAATGCCAGATAAGAAGTTTACACTAATATATATTAAGTAAGCAATAGAAATAGGCATTAAAAACAATAAAAAAGTAAAACACATATAGTACACTCATTACTTACCTTAAAATATGTGTAATCTTAATGTAGGGTGAAAGGCGAGTACTTACTGTAGGAAGTCAGGTGTGGTAGCTCCCACACCTACACGAAATATACAATTGAAATTTCAAGTGCCCCAGAGCGATTATTATTACCATTGACATATCTTGGTTACTGAGTTTAATCATTTCTAACAACTAAACATAGATGCCATCATAAACGAGAGATGAGACACCTAGAATGTAAAGAGATGAACACATATTAATACAATGGAACTTCTACTTGCGAGTTTAATCCGTTCCATGACCTTGCTCACAACTGGATTTGCTCGTTTGCAGAGTCAATTTTCCTCATTTAAATTAATTGAAATGCAATTAATCCGTTCCAGTGGAATTCTGTACTTCAATAATTTCGCTAATATCAACTCTACGGCTTATTTATCTATCTCACTTCATCTAATATGACATAATAAACAATATAAATAACATAGAAACCTGATATATATACTCTAAAATGAATATGTCATTCATGTAGTGGTATGGGCGGTGTCGGCGGTGGACGAGAGTTTGTCTGGACACCAGGCAAAATACTTCATGAATAATTTCGCTAATATCATCTATACGGCTTATTTATCTATCACAGTTCATCTAGTATGACATAAACAATATGAATAACACAGAAACATGATATATACTCTAGAATGAATAAAATGTCATTCATGTAGTGGTATGGGCGGTGTCAGCGGTGGACAAGAGTTTGTCTGGACACCGGGCAAAATTCTTCATGAATAATTTCGCTAATATCATCTATACGGCTTATTTATATATCACAGTTCATCTAATATGACATAACAGACAATATAACACAGAAACACGATATATACTCTAGAATGAATAAAATATGTCATTATGTAACAGGTGGAGGCGGCCACAACCGCTCCCTCTTTGTTGTGGTAAACACTGCCATCTAGTGACGGCCTTTTGAAGCCGTCTATTATTATAATTATTATATGTAGTACATTATTATTATATATGTATTATTATACATATTATATTATTATTATTGTATTATATTATTTTTATTATATGTATTGTTATTATTCATATTATTATTATATATATTATCATTATTATTATTATTATTATTATTATTATTATTATATAAATTATTTGTAACTTTTATTCACACAAAAAATATAAGATTTACTGTTATTCCTTACTGCAATAATTGTATAAATATGTCAACCCATTCACGACTGCATATTGGAATGGACATTTGTTTACACTGAAACAGCCAAGCAATGGACCATTTCTCCTAGGTTGAGCTCTATTTCAAGGTACTTTTCGTCGTGAAAGCAATCAAAATCATATCTATTTCTGTAATTTATCTTCCATTCTATCAAATGAGACCAAAAAAAAAACAAGAATACAGCCATAAAAACCATTCGAAATTACCACTAAGGGGTGGCTAATTGCTGAGAAGTGAACTCCATTATTTATGCTTAGATTTCTTTCATTTTTGGTGTACATTAAGAAGCATCTTTCCATCATACATTGCAAAAGTTTCAATAAGATAGCCCAACAAACAAATGAGATACAATTCCCGAGATCAAGAGCAAGAGCCCCTCACCAGTGTCAAGGAACCTGCCTTGAGGTCTGCTCACTTGTGGAAATTTTGCTCGCGTATGGAAGCAAAAAATCGACCCATCGACTGCTCGTATTTGGAAAAACTCGCACGTGGACACGCTTGCAAGTAGAGGTCCACTGTATATGTATGATTATGGTTCATACAAGTTCATTCCTGCATATGTTTGTGAAACTTTTACCACAATACAAACACCTTACACTGTGTACAAGTGTCTTCACATTGGTGCAGTAACACTCCCATTTTCATGCAACACACCATTTTTTGAGGGAATGACACTACAAGTGAAGGTATACGAAAGGAATAATTTCTACAGTTACCTCCAGTAATAATATTGTGTGCACCTTTTTTCTGGTGTTGGACTCGAGAAAACAGGATTCTTGCAGTCACTCTTAACAAGTCGCCCGGCTACCACATCTTGTATTTATGTCAATTTTTTCTGCTGCGGGTTAATGTATTATGTTTATATGTTATATAATGTGTTTCTTATATTATTTGAAAGAATTTGAAAATGTTTATATTAACATATGACATTTAAAGCACCCCATAGAGATTATTATTAATAATAATAATGTGCCATCAAGACTAGTGACAGTGGTTTTAGTGTGTAGCTGCACGCCAGCACAACAATAAGCTGAATAATAGATTCAAAGGAGGATACCAGTGAATGTCAGGAGGATTTGGAAAAGCTAATGTAATGGTTCAAAAAGTGGTAAATGCAGTTCACTTTGGAAAAGTGCAGAGCCCTAATCCTTGTACATGTAAATGAAAATAACTCTTACATGTATGAACTAGGTGATGTAAAGCACCATCATACAGAATGAGAAAAGATTTGGGAATCATAGTAAGCAGAAATCTGAAGCCAAGACTACAGTGCATAAGTGCACAAAATAAGGCTAACAAACTACTTGAATTTATATCCAGAAGTATTGTTCTAGGAGTAACAGGAGTCTAAAGGTTATTCTATCGCTCTACAGTATATCTTTAAAAAACAGAACACAGGACTCTGCCTCTATCATGCTTCGATTAAGCCCTACACACAGCTGAATGTCTCAAAAAATCTTGTTCCGAAACCAGTAACTTCAGGGAATCTAGAATTCAATACATTTGTAATGACATATTACCATGTTATTACTTTATTCACTATCACAAACTCCTCCTCATCTATCTCAGTATCATATTACAAACTTACGTTTTAATGTAAACATGATCCACATATTACCTTTCTTCCTCAATAGTCTTCAATCCTACACTGTCTTTCCCATAACTAACTCTTGAAAAGAATTCTGTCACACACATTACAGTACTGGTTTATACAACAGATTTTCTCGCCTATAATTCTTCCTTTCTTGTTTCCTTTTTCCCCCTCATACAAAGGAACTATGCATACTCTGACAATCCTTTGCCTCACCTCTCATGGTTAGATTAAATACACTGACTATTCTAAACCTAGGTGTCCCATAGCTTGATCGCTAGTGCACTCCACTCACACACTGAGGGCCAGAGATCGAATCTCCTCCGGTACGAAAGGAAAACATTAGGGACATGTTTCCATAAGACACCTGCTGTCCCTGTCCCTGTCCACCCATCAGTTTAAAATAGGTACCTGGGTGTTAGATGACTGGTGTGGGTCACATCCTGGGACAAAACTGACCTAATTTGCCTGAAATGCTCAGCATAACAAGCAGCTTTCTATATACAGTAGAAATATGTCATTGATGTCAGCTAGGCCTGTATACCTTGTACATGTACTTGTAGTAAGTAAAGATATTATTATTATTATAATCCACCTGTCTCTAGAATCTGGGGTCTTAATCCATCTATTCCAGCTGCTTTACCACCTAACTAACCCACTGCCTATCCCACTTCCTCGATATTGACCTTTCTTTCCTACTGCTAACAGATTCCATTATCCCGTGACTTATGCATGAACTCAAAATACTCTCCATCTCTTCAATACCTCCCATTCCCATCCAACATCTCACCATTTTTACTTTTAACTGCTGAATTCATTTGCTCCCTAGTTTTTTTTTTTTTTTTTTTTTTTTGCATTTTTTCTCCAAAACTGGGCTTTATTCTCAACAGATATAAAACTTACCAGTTTTGGACATTTACAAAATAAAGACAGGTTTTATTTATCATGTACCTGTAAATCAAAACCATTTTTTCCACAATTCTAAACCACTTTGTACATTTGTGCAGAACAAAACAGTATAACCCTTTCAGGGTTGGTGCCGTACTAGTACGGCTTGCATGCCAGGGTTGGTGCCATACTAGTATGCACAAATTCTAGCGCTTTCAAATCAAGCAAGCGAAAGCTGGTAGGCCTACATATGAAAGAATGGGTCTATGTGATCAGTGTGCACAGTATAAAAAAAATCCTGCAGCACAGTGCATAATGAGAAAAAAAAAAACTCCGACAGTGTTTTTGCTTTAAAACAGTGACTTTGCAGTGTATTTTTGTATGCTATTTATGGTTGTATTCTAGTTTTGCTGGTTTCATTTTATAGAATGGAAGACATTTTACAGAAATTGAGATGATTTTGATTGGTTTCACAATGAAAAGTACCTTGAAATTGAGCTCAAAGTAGCAGAAATGTTCAATTTTTGCCAAAGTTCAAAAGTAAACAAATCATGCCACGTGTCCAATACACGTCAACTGGCGAGTCTAATATTCTTTCACAAGTGCACTGATATTATTTATACCATTTCTACACTAATGCAGTAGTCTGCATAACAGTAAATCTTCTATTTTTTTGTAAGAATAAAAATTCAAAGTGGAAAGCAAAAGAAATGTAAGGGCCTAGGGACGTGACTAATGAACAGAAAAAAATGCTATTTTAGTGCCAGGAATGTCTGTCTTGTTTATTCTGGACCCTATTTGGAAATTGGAATCTTTTGAAATTTGTGTGAAATTGGCAAAACTGCCAATTTCTGACCACTAAATTTATTGGAGAGTTGAAATCAGCAAATGGGTGGTTTCTTGTACTCACTCGATAAAAAAAATGGAGTTCTAGCAAAATAACTATGAGTTTTGCTGACTGGTACATTGGAATTGGCCGAAAATAGGGCTCACTTTGAGCGAAATCACCAATGCGTAAACATCGTCAAGACCACTAACTTCGCAAGAGCATAATCCCATAAGTTTTCCATCAAATTTCATACTTTTGGTGTCATTATGATTAGGAAAAGATTCTCTACCATTTCATAAGAAAAAATTATTTTCTTTTTTTCAAAAAATTTCCGACCCTGAGAACAAGTTTAGGAGAGGGCCTGCAGACCCTGAAAAGGTTAATAGATAGATGAACACCTATGTGCTCATTACTTGTGTCTGACATTTAACTAAAATTTATCCATCCAAACCTTAGTTTAAGAAGCAGGAACAGGAGCTGAGACTAGAACCCCGTATACAACTCGGTGAGTGTATGAGCTGGAGCTCCTTATAAAAAATCAGCAGAATCACAATTTTATTCAGTGCTGGTTGCCATGTGGGAATGCTGAATATGGGTACATAGTGTGCTCACCAGGCAAAGCTGCAAAAATGGAAAATTAGTGTTGGTCTACATTCTAATAACTAATCTCATTACCTAAGTAAATTAAAGTTACACCGAGCTGTAATATATATTCCTCATGATACATAATTTAAAAAAAAAAATTGAAAGTCAGAATATGGTACTGTATACATAATATGCATTATCATGTAATGAAGAGATGGGAAGACAGCTAAGTTACGTTTACAACTTGCTGATAGATATCTATATAGTATTGTGCACTATATCCAATTTTATACAGAGTAGCTCTTACAAATAATTATCAAAGTATTTATTGTCTGCAAGACACGAGTGAAGGTGAACTATGAATAGGGTACTTCTTGGATATTATTGTGCACAATATATTATAACCTACCTTGTAAACTCTGAGAATGCAATGAAAAGCAAAATTTTGTCTAACATGTACTTAAATTAGCTTTATTAAAGATGATTTTCAGAACTTGAGTTTTTCCTAAAAAGGTAGGCACTCACTGTGATGACCCATTCTCTTATATTTGGGTGAAAATTTACCATTCTCAACTTATCTGAGTGAGCCGAGCTCATGACATAGAGCTACGTGAGGGACCCTAGCCTCAATGATGTAGTTCTATATGACGGCCAATGAAAGGGTTAATGGTGTTAGTGTGACCAAACAGCATCTATTGCAATTTGAGCAATTAACACATTACTAGCAGCAAAATAAAAGGGATGCATGAAATGAATACAAGAAAGATGCACAACTTAGGGACTGATTACCTCATCTTTCACTGTTTTCTGTATATATTTCTACAGTCTTCAGAGTATGTCTTTGGTACTGTAGTGATAAAGCCACTGGATGGCAAAGCATCTACAAAATAAAAATACCCAGATGTTGTATACATGTTTAATTCATCAGTCTAAAAGATTTTTCAGTTACTCATACATAGCACACAAAAATGGCCCAGTATACAAGGGCTGAAGCAACACTGTATAAATGGTATGCTCAATGGTTTGCTGTTGGTGCTAATGTTCATTCTGTCGAACATCAATGTGCCAAAACAAGTTAGGCTGGTTTCATTCTTTAAACCTATTCCTCGTTCTATATCTCTCTCACCATCTACCTGTCTCTCCCACATCATTTGCAATGCTATTGCTGGAGCTTTACAGCTCCACTGACTGAGAAAAAGTTATTCTGGGTCACCACTAGAACAAATGGGAATAGTACACTGTATGGTGTGTCAGTTTAATTGAAACATTCAAAATAACATATTAGCTCATTTTATCAAATCTTTACTGTATTACAGACATGGTACAAGAGTGCATATAGTTAGGTGACAGTACGGCCTGACTCATGGGCAAGTAGGCCCTTTTTTTTTTTTATAAAGTACATAAGGGATGGAAAGAATGGGGAGTAGAAAAGGGGAAATCAAGATGCTGGTAGTAGAGTTATTTTAATAAAAGGATTTTCCACTACCAGTATCTTTATTACAGCCCACACTCTAACCACTCTAACCTTGCAGGTTGAAATGTGAGTTACATGAGCCAGACAAAGTGAATGCTAGTTTTTTGTTTGTGCAGCACTTTTTTTTTATTGTCTTTTACCTCAGTTTTTCTGTTGTAGCCTAACCTAACCTAGGCCAAGTCAAGTCAACCCAACCCAACTTGACCTGACCTTAGCTAACCTAACCTAACCCAATCTAAAAATGGGCAGCAAACCCTATGTGAAAGGGTTAACACAGTTTTTAGAGTGTGTGTGAGATCATACCAGAGAAAAGCAAGTTATAATATATTCTGTATCTCCCATCTCTCCTCCCTCCTTTCACCAGAGATGGGTCCATTGTTTAGTAGATGCATAATGGTATTATACCCTCATTTTATTAGTGTATAACACAGAAACCTATGAAAAAAATGATCAAAATATCAATAATAGTGGTAATAGCAGTGGTAGTGGTTGTTGAGGTTTTTGAGCTTCCCAGTTTCTAGGAAAGTAATAGTCCCCACAGCTGGGCAGAAGCAGGGAAAGGAACAGGAGCTACCTTTGAGAATAGAAACAGCAACAAAGTTCTTAATTAGGTCAGGTAGATCCCACACCTACACCCCAACAGAGCCAGATGCCCATACTCAATGGTGTCAGCAACTGGCTTCAACCAGGTTTTAGAAATATGCAGTAAAAATAGTTGAATGCTGTGATTTATTGCAAAACAAACTGGGTATTTTGAGAATGAGTTACCATCTCAGAAACAAGGTAACCTTGACTTTTGATGGGGCCCTGGGCCAAGGGCAAGGCACTGACCATGCAGTCACCAATCCAGTTACTGGCTAGACCAAACAATGCTTAACCTAGCAAGTTTATTTATATACAGGTACACATAAGTACAATTATCATACAAAGTGTGTATCTGTAAAGTAAAAGGACACAAGTGCTGCATCTAATGTGACATTTTATTGTTTCAACGTTTCGCTCTCCAAGAGATTTTTTAAGCCGTAGGTAATTCTACCAACATTAACAAGTAGTGTATATCACCTAGGATAGCCCCCCAAAAAGTCTGACTTATTTCCATTGGAACCTTTGACTTATTTCCCAACTAATAACTGTACATACTTTCAATAAAGATGGTATATCCCAAAAAATTTCACAGAGTAAAACTAACACTAAGAAATCTAAGCATAACATTCACCTGTCTTAAATTTACCTTACCACTTGATACAAAAAAATGCAAAATGAAGTTTAAGCAAACACAAATTGCCATATAAACTAAGGGTCCTTTAAACTTATAGTTAAAAAGCACAACATAACACTCTCTATGATACCTTTAACAGAAAAATGAGACATTTAATACAATATAATGGACAATGGTTGATCCGAGTGCTAGGCCTAACACCTAGCGTCTCACTATAAAACACCTCACGTCCTGATTAATTAAATTTAAATTCCCAACCACTCATTAATTACCCAAATGGTGACACTAATTAACAACTAAAATCGCTGGAACGTAATCAAAGAGCTTGGCGAGACTTAAATTACTGTCCCACACAACCCAGAGGCCCAATGCTTCAAGTTTTGGTGGCAAGACACCGTTATTTCACCCTCAAAGTGACTGTACACCCCACTAATACACCCTCAGATGGACAGAATAATGACACATTACTCACTCACACGTATCAGCTAAGTGTTGGCATGCGTAGATACGCAATAATGCTGACATTGAAGAGCACTGGGAGGTGTAGGGGCGCTGCTGCACGGTCAGCCTCAGCGTCCATGGCCCACCAGACCCTCTACCTCACTCTTTCCTTTACCTTATTATACACTATGTTGATTTTTATATTTTGTTAAAAAAACGTCAGATAACATGAAGGAAATAATATAATCAAAACATGAGGCTTTATAACGTTAGATCTTCAGGCAATTCTAACGTTCAAAAGGAATATTAGATAATAGATGTCATTTATCTTTACAAGTGTACATAAAATACAAATCTATTTCGATATGAGGTATATGGAATGTCCTGTTATAATTTTCACATAACGTCACCACTTCTGAACAATTAGACAGTCCTCGGGCAGAATGCTGTGTAGGCGCCTATACTTAATTTCACATGATACAGATAGATGCGCAACTTTATAAGATCCATAAGTTTATTTAGGAACAAGTACACATACGTATAATTATCACACATAGTGTAAATTACCTAGGATAACCCCAAAAAGTAAAAGTGACTGGTGCAAGACTTCTTCAAGTTACACCCCTCACTACAGTAGAGAATTCTCATATTAAGAGACCTCATCTCTCTGGCCCCATTAACACTGCCTTAACAGTTATAAAGTGTCTATATGCATCACCAACCTTGTACATCAGTGGTATATAATACCACTGATGAATTAGACACTGTGCACAATCTGGGTATCTTATTCTGTACACGTTTCGCCAACCAGTGGCTTAATCAATACAGTCCAGAAGACTGACAAGGTAGAAAATAAGGTAATCAGTCCCCCAGTCTAGGAGGAGGTGTTCAGTACTGTAGTCTTGATGAATCTGAAGCACAGGCAGCTGCTCCTAGGCTGAGGAACTATCTGATCTTCTACCATGTCACTCTTCTGGATTGTATTGATAAAACCAATGGTTGGCGAAACGTCTACAGAATAGATTTGCACATGTGTAGAATTCATCACCACCAGACTTGTAATATATTCACACAATACTTACATCAAAGTCTCAATCCTCACCTTCTAATTGGCAAGAGTGACTCCAATATTTTTTTTTGTCATATTACAGATAATTAAAGCGGTCAAAGAACTAATATTTTATTGGTATAACAGCAATAATAATGTCCCTTTATCTGTAATATATACAGTACATTCTTAACCGAAATCCCGCTGCAAATCATTATATGGTTTAAAGCAGGACGAGAATATATAACTTATAGCAGGACAGTAGTAGTATATACGACTCGTATATACTACAGTAAGTCCCATATACAGTCTAATAAGACATATATTCAACACTTAAATATCTTTATTCCTAACAGCAATAAAGATACCCAAGTGTTGCACATGTTTCAGCTATATAAACTAGAAAAACAAACAGTGTTGGGACCCAGTTCCTGGACCCATTATTTACCTCTGAATTTTGACTACCGTTCACAAAACATCTATATAAATTTATGTAAAATGTAGTAGTAGTAATAGTAGTAGCTATACAAAGCAAATGTGATGGGAATAATGGACAAGGAAGATGAAAGGGTAAAAATAACATATTAGAAGAGAGGGGAACTGACGTGCCCCTTGTCAGGATATAAAAGGTAAAGGAACGTGTTGAGTGGTTCGTGAGTGACGTCACAAGTCCCAGCATGCAGCACTGCCGGCGCACACGCTCAAATATACCCACTGATTGATTTATGTTTATTTTGATTTATATCGTCATTATATTTTTTATTACCTGCATTTAATTTAAACCTTTGCATCTTACACATAAGTAATATCAATAAACAGCGATGGTAAAGGAGGTTCAATAGTTGTTTTGGTTTAATTTATATACTGTATATCGGAAGGGTAAATTTATTATATAAAGAATATATACAAGATAATATAAAATTGAATAAGATTCATCGATACCATGCCTAACCCTTCTAGGGTAGGGTAGGTGCCTGAGCCCGAGCCTTTAGCTCATAAGACTGTCATTTCCATTAGCCCCCTTGGAGCGGGGATGGCAGACCAGAGAGGCCTAGCTTGTGGCTAGGCCTAGGGACAGTTGGTCCCAAAGATGAGGAGGTACTTGTGCCTCCTCCCATGGGAGACTTAGGTCTCATACACTCCCTAAAGAGGGAGCCAAGGCCGGGCCACCACTTGGAAAAGGCCCGGGCCGGGAGAATACCGGCGAATCTTTAATAATAATAATAATGAATAAGATTAAGAAAATATGGTTTACCAGATTATAATACAGATAAATACTGGCTGCAATAAGCACATAACAGTTTAGGTATACGATATTACATTATAACATCAGTGGTATAAAATACCGACAAGATGAATTAGATTATTAGACATGTCCAACACTTAGATAACTTTATTTTGAAGACGTTTCGCCAACCAGTGGCATTTTTTTCAATTTATTACATATATTATGTACAATGCCAGCAATCTATAGGAGAGGTTTGGGATATTTACTGTTTGAAATGACACCTGATCTGTCGTATCTGTGTATAGTCTGACAAGGCAGTGTGACGGTCTGGAGTTTTGAGACTCTCTGACCGCGGGTTCAAATCCCGCCCGTGGTATGGTTTGACAAGGCAGTGATAGCGTGAATGATGGTGACTCTTTTTCGGGTCACCTTGCCTTGATGGGAGATGGCCAGCGTGTTATAAAAATTATGTACAGAACTCTGAAGAAGAAAGATACTCGGTCTCTCAGCCTGCCACAATATACGTAATCACCTTCTCCCACTATGTAACTATTATCTAGAATGGTTTAGCAACACACTGCAGGTGTTCCCACTATATAACTATCATCTAGAATAGCGTAGCAACACACTGCAGGTGTTCCCACTATATAGCTATCATCTAGAATAGTGTAGCAACACACTGCAGGTACTCCCACTATATAACTATCATCTAGAATAGTGTAGCAACACACTGCAGGTGTTCCCACTATATAACTATCATCTAGAATGGTGTGGCAACACACTGCAGGTGTTCCCACTATATAACTATCATCTAGAATAGTGTGGCAACACACTGCAGGTGTTCCCACTATATAACTATCATCTAGAATGGTTTAGCAACACACTGCAGGTGTTCCCACTATATAACTATAATCTAGAATAGTGTAGCAACACACTGCAGGTGTTCCCACTATATAACTATCACTTTCTCAATCTCAGTTATTAGACTTAATTAATCTGAATCACAGGCGGGAAGATGCACGCCTAAATACTAGAGTTAGATGAGGTGCAGCAAATTTCGGAAGATAAAGAGATGCCAAAACTTTCAGACGTCGACATAGTTACTCTCTATGCGGCTGCTATGTATAATAATCTATGTAACTGTATTTATGTATACCTGAATAAACTTACCATGAAATACTACAAGACTTTGACCTTTGACGATGAATGTGACAAACTATGAACTGCACGGTAAAATAATGAAACCAATGAATTGAGTGCTGGTTACGATTTAAAGATGTCATAGCCACCTTAGCAGAATAATTTTATTCTCATAAGAAGATCATACCGCTTTTTTTAAACCACTCAGCCTTCCTCGACATAACGAACAGCTACTCAAGCCAGCACAAGAAGCAACATAGTTAAATTACAAACTCGACCTCCACACACAGGTTCCTTACCCTGCGTGGACCTGCGGCCTGTCTGCCAGTACAATGTGTCCTCGTTAGTAAGTTTATTCTGCTACAACTCACATAAATACAGTTACTTAAATTGCCATACATAGCAGCATATGTGTAGATTACCTAGGATAACTCCAAAAATGTTAGTGACACTTCCACTGGGATCCTGCTCAACAGCTGGGTTAAGCCCACTCTTACGAACTGGGGCACTCCTTCAGGAGGCAGTGATGGGGTCACCATTTAGAAAAAAAACTTTTAGAACTTTCTTCCTGGCGAATATACCACCACCATCATTATCATTATCATCATACGGATTATTGATTCATGCTGGGCAGATCTCTCTCATATTCAACTCTTTTCACCCATAACTGGTAATTGAATAAGTACCTTGGTGTTGCTGTGTCAGACAAGCATCATAATGTTTATGGTATACTTCTTCACTGCTACTTTATCATTTAATCACCTCTGTATTAAATTGAATAAGTCTGCAGAGCAGAGCCTAACGTTTTGACAATAAAAATAACCAGTTGTTGCAATATGTCTTATTGATCAACGTTGTGAGCAGCATCCTGGGCAGGGCAAGTCGGTTTACATTTACTACACCTATTTCCCTTGTAGTAAGCAGGTAACTGGGTGATAGTCGGCTGTTGTAGGTTGAAAGTTAAGACACATGTGCAACATCTGGATATCTTTATTGTAGACGTTTCGCCATCCAGTGGCTTTATCAATACAGATTCTAGGACATAATAGGAAGACAGTAGAACTATATAGGTGGCCCGGTGGCCTGGTGGTTAAAGCTCCCGCTTCACACACGGAGGGCCCGGGTTCGATTCCCGGCGGGTGGAAACATTTCGACACGTTTCCTTACACCTGTTGTCCTGTTCACCTAGCAGCAAATAGGTACCTGGGTGTTAGTCGACTGGTGTGGGTCGCATCCTGGGGGACAAGATTAAGGACCCCAATGGAAATAAGTTAGACAGTCCTCGATGACGCATTGACTTTCTTGGGTTATCCTGGGTGGCTAACCCTCCGGGGTTAAAAATCCGAACGAAATCTTATCTTAGGTTGTCAAGGAAAAAGCCTCAAATGCAAATAGGCCACATTACCTAATTTCGTTGGGTTATCCTGGGTTAATAATCATCTGGGGTAAATAATTCAAAGAATTTTCTTCAAGATCACTTGAACTCTGTATGATGATGGTCACACCAGACATCACTACCATGCACGGTGTCAGGAGCCACATGCACGGTGTCAGGAGCCACATGCACGGTGTCAGGAGCCACATGTACGGTGTCAGGAGCCACATGCACGGTGTCAGGAGCCACATGCACGGTGTCAGGAGCCACATGCACGGTGTCAGGAGCCACATGCACGGTGTCAGGAGCCACATGCACGGTGTCAGGAGCCACATGCACGGTGTCAGGAGCCACATGCACGGTGTCAGGAGTCACATGCACGGTGTCAGGAGCCACATGCACGGTGTCAGGAGCCACATGCACGGCGTCAAGAGCCACATGCATGGTGTCACAACTGAAAATACCTAGGTGGAACCTGGGCGAGGCTGGACGTATGGGCAAGTGCCTAACACCTGCTTCTTCTGTTATCTAGCAGAAAAAAAAGATACGTAAGGAGTTAGTAGATTGTTGTGGTCGCACCATGGGAAACTCCGAGACAAAGACACCAACGGAATTAAGCCAATCTATTTTTCTCGAGATTTCCTTGGTTATTGACTCTTACGGATTACTAGTCTCAATATTATCTTCTAGTTACAACGCACTAAACGAAGAGCTGAAAGAGGCCACCTCTATACACCGTTTCCAGAATAGGTATGATCGGACCCTGGAGGCTAGATATAGGTTGAACCTGTGGTAACGAGCTGTGAATCGACCCCTGCAAACACAACTAGGTGAGTACAGATGCTTACTGGGCACACAGATATCAAGGTCAGAGGATTGTTTCCCGCATTCCGTTGGCGTTTGTTTACACAGAGCCAGGAGTAAGCAAATTTATTTAAGTACAGGTATACATACGTACAATTATCATACATAGTGTAAATTACCTAGAATACCCACAAAAAATCAAAGTGATTTATTTCTATTGGGGTCCTTGTATTTCCATTAGGGTCCTTGAAGAGAGGGAGGAGGGGGAAGAGGAGTGCAGCCCACAAGTTGTTTGGCACTGTCTCTTCCCATAAAACAATCCTACACTCTGTCTCTGCTTCAAATCCCACCCCGAAGAGTGTCTTCATTAACAATCTATTCTCTCTATACTTCCCTATGTTAAATACAGAGCTGGACTTTGTCCGTGTGAATCCCCAAAATGTTTGAAAGTTGAATGAGATAATAAGAAATGTGGGATTTTTTTTGATGGTTCTCATATCCTAAGATCCTGAACTGTATGTGCAATTAAAAAAAAAAAAAAAAAAAAAAAAACAGATTCTGAAATACTCGTCACTATGTGACAAAAACCACTCTCTTAAAACCCACCCAATGTGATCAGGCCACTTAACCTTTCTCACCTTTTCCTTTTTTATCCACAATCTTTCTTACCTCTCTCGTCCCTTATACCTGCAACATTTTCCATTGCTCTATACCACCCCAGACCATTCTCTCCCCTCTCCTCTTGTCTGATATTCTCATTGCTTTGCTGAGGTTTCTCATTATTATTATTATAATCAAGGGGGAAGCGCTAAACCCGGAGGATTATACAGCGCCTGGGGGGGGGATGTGGAAGGCATTCAGGCTTAATTCGGGGAACTGGAGCACAGATCCAATTCCCTAAATCAAGAGCCCCTCACCAACATCAAGGAACCTTCCTTGAGGGGTGAGGTTTCTCAGCTATTGAAGTCTGTCATCTACTGAAGTCTCTCCAATACTGAAGTCTTCCGGCTACTATTGAAGTCTCTCAGCTTCTGACGTCTTCCGACTGCTACTGAAGTCTCTCAGCTACTGAAGTCTTCCGGCTACTGACATGTCGCAAGTCTAACATTTCGTTGCTCATATATACAATATACCCTGTGTGATGGAATATGATAGGAAACAACTAACTTTTGTTCCCAGTTTGTAACTATTATATTAAGGTAGCGGCACACTATTAACTATAATACAGAGTAGAGTAACAACACAAGGTTGATGCACTCAATTTTCTTTAATAAAAACATTTAAGACACCCACCTCTAGCGCCCTCCCTTACATGGGTCGCTGATTCTATCTCTGGTTGAAATACTTCCCCCGGATTTTTGCTTTTCACACTCCTAGCTCCCTCAGCTGGTGCTAATTAACATGACCTAAGGGATTCATCATGCATGAGTCAGGTGGTTCATTATGAATGAGTTAGGTGGTTCATCATGAACGAGTCAGGTGGTTCATCATGCCTGGGCAGGTCTGTTTAGGAGTTTTCTACACGACAGTTGCAAACTGACTGTTTATGTCGTAGATACGACTAGTAATTAATTCAATGAACGAAGAATGGGACTAGAGAGATAAATAAAACTTTGCCATTATTTCAAGGAGGCGGCATATAGTAGGGAATATATCTATTTTGCCTTAATTTACCTGACACAACATTAAAACGATACTTTAATGTATTTGATATCAATTAATCTTTTAAAATCTATTAATGCTGTGACTTATAAAAGATATACTTCATTAAATTTAACATCAGAATTATTCGAAATACATAGCATATTGTTATCAACATAATGTAGTTAAATTCAACATATAATTGGATTTTATTATCCTTCTTGCATAGGATTGTGAAACGGAAATCAGTTAAACATTTTGTACTCTGGTGGGTCTGCTGGTCTTTTCTTTCTGTCTAGTGTACAGTAAAACACTTTACACTGTTTTTAACATTTCTTATTTTTCAAATATTTTCTTTTTAATTTAGGTCTGATGACTAAGATGCATGCGCAATACTATGCATCTACATTAACGAAACGTTTCGCCTGCGCTGCAGACTTCATCAGTCGAATACAGGGAAGGCCTGCAATCCTGGAAACAGTAGAAAAGTGGTGAGGTCTGAGGAAATAAGTCTCTCCGCTTCCTCTTCTATCCCCAGGAATGCAATTCATCTCTGTATTGGACGGACGAAACTTACACTGCAGACAAAACGCTTCGTCAATAAAACTCTCATGTTGCCCCTGTGTCTTGCTCACCAATCTGTCGGTATTGTACACCATTTATAATATCAGGAAGCCTGGTCTGAGACTGGGTCGCGGAGGTGATCCACAGAACCATTACGAGATATGGTATAACATGCTGTAAACCAGATTCCCTGGTGAATGAGACACTCCCGAACACAACACAACCAGATCATTCTAAGATCAAATATATTTTTAAATATCTATAGTCAGCTCTTGATGTACAGGCATGTTCCGTAAGAATAGCTGGGGAGGATAGGGCAGGAACACGGAATACAGGAGAGGTGAAGGAGGAACACGAGAGGAAGAAATAGGCACATACAACAGAGTAAAGGACGCGAGAGGGGCATAGAACACTGTAGAGTACGAGGGAGGAACACGGAACGCTGGAGACATGAGGAACACGAGATACTGGAGAGGACAAGGGAGACACAAGGAACACAGGAGAGACAGGGGACAGCATAAATAGGTCCTCAGTGAGGCAAGTAACGAAGTCGGTCTCCCGCCTGAGTGAACTCCAGAGTTTGACTCAATGTGTCTGAACCAGCGAAGGAAATCCCACAGTGACTGCTGTTTCAGCTCCAATGATCATCAATGTAACTGTACCAGGCATTGATTCAACTTCAAGGATCATCAAATTGTACCAGGCATTGATTCAACTTCAAGGATCATCAATGTAATTGTATCAGGCATTGATTCAACTTCAAGGATCATCAGTGTAACTGTACTAAGCACTGATCATCAATGTAGCTATACCAAACATTGCTTTGAGGCATCGTAAGAACCAGCTTCACATTCTACGTAACAGGCTGAACCATAATCTTCCCGGTATTGTGTATTGATTTAAATCAAGGAGCATCTATGGAACTCTACGTACCAGTGATCCGGTTCCAATACAATGTTCGATTTCATACACCTTCTCTTTGTCATTCTCTAAACGCTATCTGCGTTGAAGAATGTAGTATTTTCTTCAGGTTAGGGCGAGTTAGGCTGGGTTAGATTAGCTCAGGTTAGGACAGATAAGATTTTGTTCTGATTTTTAACCTCGGAGAGTTAGCCACCCAGGATAACTCAAGAAAGGCAGTCTTCAAACATGTCCCCCAGGATGCCACCCACACCAGTCGACTAACACCCAGGTACCTACTTGTTTGCTAGGTGAACGGGGACAGTAGGTGTAAGGAAACACTCCCAATGTTTCCACTCTTGCCATGAATCGAATTATGGACAGTGTGTGTGAGACGAGAGCGTTGCCTACCAGGCCACGGGACACCATGGCTTAGTTTATGTTAGGCGATATTAAATTAGGTAGTTAGTAGGTTGTATTTTTAGTGTTCGTAAATATATGCACTGAAAAATAATATGGTGATACCGACAAGATGAGGAAAAAGGCACTTAAATACAGTTTAGGACATTTATTAGAGAAAACTGCTCATCAGTATGTTTTTCCACAATATATATACTGAACTCCAGGTACACAGTATGATTTACTTAGAACTGATAATAAAATTTAAGCAACCTTTACTAATCTTAAAAAAGAAACACATTCACAACCCCTCACAAATAAACAACACAACGAAGCATTAATAACCATTTTTTTGTTAATTGCCCATCACACGACATAATTTTGTTTTTCACCGACGTCAATACATCGTGGCGAAAATCGGTGTGTTTGTTGATGAGTCCGCCCAGTTCTTTTATTTCGCAAATTTCAATTACTCGTCGATTTAGAAAATGGGCCGCTAATCTCACGCTCAAATTGCTTTAGCCAGTTTTTCACGAAATCTTGTGACGCGTCGGCGAGAAATAGCCTTTGTGAATGGCTTTTCTCTGAATAGAAGAGCGTTGCGCCTTTTTTTTTTTTTTGAGTGGAGATGACTGGCTCTTTCAAATTTGAATTTCTGTTGTATTATCGGAGTAGATACGCAATCCATTACTGTATTTTTGTATGCTGGAGGAGTGGAGGTTTAGGTGTATGTATGGTGAGTGTACGTGGTGAGTGTACGTGGTGAGTGTATGTGGTGAGTGTACGTGGTGAGTGTATGTGGTGAGTGTATGTGGTGAGTGTACGTGGTGAGTGTATGTGGTGAGTGTACGTGGTGAGTGTACGTGGTGAGTGTATGTGGTGAGTGTATTGTGGTGAGTGTACGTGGTGAGTGTATGTGGTGAGTGTATGTGGTGAGTGTACGTGGTGAGTGTATGTGGTGAGTGTATGTGGTGAGTGTATGTGGTGAGTGTATGTGGTGAGTGTATGTGGTGAGTGTATGTGGTGAGTGTATGTGGTGAGTGTACGTGGCGAGTGTATGTGGTGAGTGTATGTGGTGAGTGTATGTGGTGAGTGTACGTGTGTGAGTGTATGTGGTGAGTGTATGTGGTGAGTGTACGTGGTGAGTGTACGTGGTGAGTGTATGTGGTGAGTGTATGTGGTGAGTGTATGTGGTGAGTTTTCATGGTGAGTGTTCGTGGTGAGTGTACGTGGTGAGTGTTCGTGGTGAGTGTTCGTGGTGAGTGTTCGTGGTGAGTGTTCGTGGTGAGTGTTCGTGGTGAGTGTTCGTGGTGAGTTTTCATGGTGAGTGTTCGTGGTGAGTGTACGTGGTGAGTGTTCGTGGTGAGTGTTCGTGGTGAGTGTTCGTGGTGAGTTTTCATGGTGAGTGTTCGTGGTGAGTGTACGTGGTGAGTGTTCGTGGTGAGTGTTCGTGGTGAGTGTTCGTGGTTAGCATACATGGTGAGTCTACATGATGAGTGTGCATCGAGTGTGCATAGTGAGTGTACATGGCTAGTGTACTTGGTTAGTGTACATGGCTAGTGTACTTGGTTAGTGTACATGGCTAGTGTACTTGGTTAGTGTACATGGCTAGTGTACTTGGTTAGTGTACATGGTTAGTGTATATGTTTAATGTGCATGATTAGTGCATTTGGTTAGTGTATATGTTGTGTACATGGTTAATTTACATGATGAGTGTACATGTTTAGTGTACATGATTGGTATATATGGTTAGTGTCCGTAGTAAGTGTACATGATTAGTGTACATGATTAGTGTACATGGTTAGTGTACATGGTTAGTGTACATGGTTAGCGTACACGGATAGTGTACATGGTTAGTGTACATGGTTAGTGTACATGGTTAGCGTACATGGTTAGTGTACATGGTTATTGTACATGGTTATTGTACATGGTTATTGTACATGGTTAGCGTACATGGTTAGTGTACATGGTTATTGTACATGGTTATTGTACATGGTTATTGTACATGGTTAGTGTACATGGTTAGTGTACATGGTTAGTGTACATGGTTAGTGTAGATGGTTAGCGTACATGGTTAGTGTACATGATTAGTGTACATGGTTGGTGTACATGGTTGGTGTACCTGGTTAGCGTACATGGTTAGTGTACATGGTTAGTGTACGTGGTCAGCGTACGTGGTTAGTGTACATGGTTAGCGTACATGGTTAGTGTACATGGTTAGTGTTCACGGTTAGAGCACATGGTTAGCGTACTAGGTTAGTGTGCATGGTTAGCGTACATGGTTATTGTACATGGTTAGCGTACATGGTTAGTGTACATTGTTAGTGTACATGGTTAGTGTACATGGTTAACGTACATGGTTAGTGTACGTGGTTAGTGTACATGGGTAGTGTACATGGTTAGTGTACATGGTTAGCGTGCATGGTTAGTGAACATGGTTAGTGTACATGGTTGGTGTACATGGTTAGCGTACATGGTTAGTGTACATGATTATTGTACATGGTTGGTGTACATGGTTAGTGTACATGGTTAGTGTACATGGTTAGTGTACATGGTTAGCGTGCATGGTTAGTGAACATGGTTAGTGTACATGATTAGTGTACATGGTTAGTGTGCATGGCTAATGTACATGGTTAGTGTACATGGTTGGTGTACATGGTTAGCGTACATGGTTAGTGTACATGATTATTGATGGTGGTGTACATAATTAGTGTACATGGTTAGTGTACATGGTTAGTGTACATGGTTGGTGTACGTGGTTAGTGTGCATGGTTAGTGTACATGGTTAGTGTACATGGTTAGTGTACATGGTTTGTGTACGTGGTTAGTGTACATGGTTGGTGTACGTGGTTAGTGTACATGGTTAGTGTACATGGTTAGTGTACATGGTTGGTGTACGTGGTTAGTGTACATGGTTGGTGTACGTAGTTAGTGTACATGGTTGGTGTACGCGGTTAGTGTACATGGTTGGTGTACGTGGTTAGTGTACATGGTTGGTGTACGTGGTTAGTGTACATGGTTAGTGTACGTGGTTAGTGTACATGGTTGGTGTACGTGGTTAGTGTACACGGTTGGTGTACGTGGTTAGTGTACATGGTTAGTGTACATGGTTAGTGTACATGGTTAGTGTACATGGTTGGTATACGTGGTTAGTGTACATGGTTAGTGTACATGGTTGGTGTACGTGGTTAGTGTACATGGTTGGTGTACATGGTTGGTGTACGTGGTTAGTGTACATGGTTGGTGTACATGGTTGGTGTACGTGGTTAGTGTACATGGTTGGTGTACGTGGTTAATGTACATGGTTATTGTACATGGTTGGTGTACGTGGTTGGTGTACGTGGTTAGTGTACATGGTTGGTGTACGTGGTTAGTGTACATGGTTGGTGTACGTGGTTAGTGTACATGGTTATTGTACATGGTTGGTGTACGTGGTTGGTGTACGTGGTTAGTGCACATGGTTAGTGTACATGGTTAGTGTACATGGTTATTGTACATGGTTGGTGTACGTGGTTGGTGTACGTGGTTAGTGTACATGGACCTCAGGAGACGGACAATAATAAAATTCAAGAATTATACTTTACATAAATTATATTCCCCAAAAATTGGTAACAAAACTTCTAAACTGACTTTGTAATGGAACAAAACTTCTAAACTGACTTTGTAATGGAACAAAACTTCTAAACTGACTTTCTAATGGAACAAAACTTCTAAACTTTCTAATGGAACAAAACTTCTAAACTGACTTTCTAATGGAACAAAACTTCTAAACTGACTTTGTAATGGAACAAAACTTCTAAACTGACTTTCTAATGGAACAAAACTTCTAAACTGACTTTGTAATGGAACAAAACTTCTAAACTGACTTTGTAATGGAACAAATTCTAATGACTTTAATGGAACAAATCTAACTGACTTTGTAATGGAACAAAACTTCTAAACTGACTTTCTAATGGAACAAAACTTCTAAACTGACTTTCTAATGGAACAAAACTTCTAAACTGACTTTCTAATGGAACAAAACTTCTAAACTGACTTTCTAATGGAACAAAACTTCTAAACTGACTTTCTAATGGAACAAAACTTCTAAACTGACTTTCTAATGGAACAAAACTTCTAAACTGACTTTCTAATGGAACAAAACTTCTAAACTGACTTTCTAATGGAACAAAAACTTCTAAACTGACTTTCTAATGGAACAATACTTCTAAACTGACTTTCTAATGGAACAAAACTTCTAAACTGACTTTCTAATGGAACAAAACTTCTAAACTGACTTTCTAATGGAACAAAACTTCTTAACTGACTTTCTAATGAAACAAAACTTCTAAACTGACTTTCTAATGGAACAAAGATTCTAAACTGACTTTCTAATGAAACAAAACTTTTAAACTGACTTTCTAATGGAACAAAGATTCTAAACTAACTTTCTAATGGAACAAAACTTCTAAACTGACTTTCTAATGGAACAAAACTTCTAAACTAACTTTCTAATGAAACAAAACTTCTAAACTGACTTTCTAATGGAACAAAACTTTTAAACTGACTGTAATGGAACAAAACTTCTAAACTGACTTTCTAATGGAACAAAACTTCTAAACTGACTTTCTAATGAAACAAAACTTCTAAACTGACTTTCTAATGGAACAAAGATTCTAAACTGACTTTCTAATGAAACAAAACTTCTATACTGACTTTCTAATGAAACAAAACTTCTAAACTGACTTTCTAATGGAACAAAGATTCTAAACTGACTTTCTAATGAAACAAAACTTTTAAACTGACTTTCTAATGGAACAAAGATTCTAAACTGACTTTCTAATGGAACAAAACTTCTAAACTAACTTTCTAATGAAACAAAACTTCTAAACTGACTTTCTAATGGAACAAAACTTTTAAACTGACTTTCTAATGGAACAAAACTTCTAAACTGACTTTCTAATGGAACAAAACTTCTAAACTGACTTTCTAATGAAACAAAACTTCTAAACTGACTTTCTAATGGAACAAAGATTCTAAACTGATTTTCTAATGAAACAAAACTTCTAAACTGACTTTCTAATGGAACAAAACTTCTAAACTGACTTTCTAATGGAACAAAACTTCTAAACTAACCTTCCAATGCAGCTAAACATTTAAACAAACTTTCTAAAACAACCTCTTTCAAATGGAACACAATTTCTGAACTAATTTCCCAACGCATCAACGTTTCATAAAAGAAACTAATAAAGCGATCTTATTATCCAGTAATAAAGTATTCAGTAGGACCCAGTTTTAATTAGGGATTTCAGATGCAGTCAACACGAGAGTGTGAGTCATACACATGTTATGAAATATGTCAGTTTTAAATTGTTTTTTTATGTAAATTACTTATTGGGTAGTGCAGCGTGGGTTGTGTGGGTGTGGGCGGCTTGTAGGCGTGACCAGGATGTGGGCGTGTGTGTGACCAGGGTGTGGGCGTGTGTGTGGCCAGGATGTGGGCGTGTGTGTGGCAAGGGTGTGTGCGTGTGTGTGGCAAGGGTGTGAGCGTGTGTGTGGCCAGAGTGTGAGCGTGTATGTGGCCAGGGTGTGGGCGTGTGTATGGCCACGGTGTGAGCGTGTATGTGGCCAGGGTGTGGGTGTGTGTGTGTGGCAAGGGTGTGGGCGTGTATGTGGCCAGAGTGTGGGCGTGTGTGTGGTAAGGGTGTGGGCGTGTGTGTGTGTGGCAAGGTTGTGGGCGTGTGTGTGTGTGTGGCAAGGGTGTGGGCGTGTGTGTGGCAAAGGTGCGGGCGTGTGTGTAACCAGGGTGTGGACGTGTGTGTGTGGCTACCTGGAGTGTACCTGGAGTGTGCCTGGAGAGGGTTTCGGGGGTCAACTCCCCCGCGGCCAGGTCTGTGACCAGGCCTCATGGTGGATCAGGGCCTGATCAACCAGGCTGTTACTGTTGGCCGCACACAACCCGACGTACGAACCACAGCCTGGATGGTCAGGTACTTACTTTAGCTGCCTGTCCAGCGCCTTCTTGAAGACAGCCAGGGGTCTATTGGTAATCCCCTTATGTATGCTGGGAGGCAGTTGACCAGTCTTGGGCACCTCACACTTATTATGTTGTCTCTTATTATGCTAGTGGTGCCCCTGCTAGGGTGTGGATGTGCATGTGTAGCCAGAGTGTGAGCGTGCGTGTGGCCAGGAAGTGGGCGTGTGTGTGGCCAAGATGTGGGAGTGGAAAAACAGGGCTACTCCTTCCCTCATCAAACAATTATTAATTCTCAGCTTCATTGCGATTATTTTTTAACTATGAAATTATTTCCACCTGAAGGTTGAACCTTAGCTGTTTAATACTGAGAATTTCTCTCTTAATAACTCCTGATAATTCCTCCCCTAATACCTGTTGATAATTCCTGTTGTCTTGTTGAGATTTTCTAACTTCCAATATAATGATAATTCCTGCATGATAATTACCTGGCTATGTCTGAAACACAATTATTTCCTTTCATATAGAGTTCTTTGTTTCTTAATGTTATTATATTTGGTTATAACTGATTACTTTTCGTTTGTATTTAGTTTGTTTCTGTGTATACTTAAAGTGGGACCATAGGAGAAAGTGAATATTATTGATGCACAATACAGGCGAGATATCCAGCCAACAAGTCCACGGCGATTAAGAGGAGGTAGGTAAGGTTTGTCAGGAAACAGGGCAAGTGTTTCTTGATGCGAGTCTTAGTTAAGATTATAATTTTTTTTTAATGATAGGAGTGATGATGCCTCGTGGGTCCCTAGTCTATGGTTCCAGACTTACGGGACACCAACATATGTGTGGAAAATTGCATTTATCTGAATGTAACTCATAATGTACATACCAGTAAATAACAAAGATAATTATTATTTATCAATTAGACAAGTAGGAATTTGGGACACCTAGGTCGCAAAAAATGTCCCCCTTCGATACCTACCACTGTCATATCCACAAGTTGCTCTGGACCTATTAATTACAAATGAAAAATACATCACCAAGAATGCTGGTAAATATGTAAATTTGTGGACTGTATATTAAAAATAATAAATGATTATAGATACACATATACATAACAGAAAGAGAATATCTTAATCATAACACTCACCAATTTGACTGGAGATTAATGTGTCATACTCAGAAAACCTCACTCTAACTAATGAAAATAATGCTGGCCAGAATTACACACAAATCTAGAGAGCTTATCTGAGGTTCCTGGAGCTGTCTTGTCCAATCGTCTGATATCTCAAGTTATGCAGGAATGCACATCCACCAATTTCGCCTCCTATTTGAGAGGTGTCAGCACAATTTTAACCTCTAGAGCACGAAAAATTCTTCCCCATTCACCAACGTTTTTAATACAAAATCAAAACCAAGATGGCGAGTCCCATCTGCGCAGACGCAGGCTTTCCGTTTTCTATGACATAAATATTATTAAATACAGTATGGCCATCTATTTACATATAAATACTGAATTTCTGGAAAATATATACAGTATTTTCCACAATATGTTCTACTCTGCTCCCTCCCTAGTCCGTCTGTGATTTGTATCCGTGGGCTGGAGAGAGAGAGAGAGAGAGAGAGAGAGAGAGAGAGAGAGAGAGAGAGAGAGAGAGAGAGAGAGAGAGAGAGAGAGAGAGAGAGAGAGAGAGAGTACATGCGAATAACAAACAACTACCTGGGCAGATAAACAGACAATTCAAGAAAGCAAAAACTAGTGAAGGACCGTCTGCAAACAATATTGTTAAATACTGTCAAGCTGAGTCTTTATTAAAACCTTTTTCTCCTCATCCTTCACTAGGATCACTCAAGTCGAGTCATCATTGCCCTTCCGGCTCCAGGTCTTCACGGAATTACTTCTGCTTTAGCAGTGGGTCTCCGAGTCGTCCCAGCCTTCAGGAAGATTAGTTGCCCTTCTCTTTTTTTTTTTTTTTTTTTTTTTTGTGGCTGCACCGATTTCATAAATGCTTGATGGTGCTTTATTTGTGAGGAGATATAAGTAAGTAAGTAAGTAAGTTTATTCAGGTATACACAAATACAGTTACATATAATTATCATACATAGAAGCATATGTGTAGAGAACCTAGGATAACCCAAAAAAGTCAGACTGAGTGACTTGTTTCCATTGCGGCTGGCCTTCTTTATACGATTCATTCACTGTCGCTTTAGAGAACAAACAGGAGGACATGGGACAATATGATTGAGGTCGACAAGGAACCTCCTCTGCTAAGTAGAACGAAAGTCCCAACAGTTCCCCCTAACAACGAGCAAGTTAACGCAACAGAGAAAACGGTTGCTTCTCGTTTTTTCCGTCTTCTGCAAGACTGCCTTGAGAGTTTCTTGTGGGTGAGGCCGTGATGGAGCATCTCTCACGCACAATTGCGTCTGCCTACCCCTAACAGATCGCAGACTCACTAGCACATGGTACAGACACTAACAGATTGCGGCAGAGAACGAAGGTGAATTACATTACACCTGTTGGTGCTCTGAAGAAGAAGAAGAGTTTATTAATACTGAATGCAACTCCTGGTTTTTTAGTATTGCAGACAGTTATATTTTTGAGCTATTGACAAAAGCTGCTTTTTTTTTGGCTAACTTAACCTAACCTAACTCAACCAAACCAAATCGAACTTAGACCAGAAGTAAAAGTAGGTTAGTTTGCAATAATAATAATAGTAATAATAATAATAATAATAATAATAATAATAATAATAATAATAATAATAATAATAATAATAATAATAATAAGAGTAAATTTTTGTGTCTGTCATTCCACTATCTACGCCCTCCCACTGTGCAATCAGAATAATTGTGTCTAAATAATCTCCCTCTCTTCTACATACTCTAACCTGAGCTTCACTATCCTCGTAAAAACTCTTCACTGCTTTCAATGAAGAGTTAACAGTGGTTATGCAGGCTTGCTGGCCCCTGCTGCCGACATCCATGTTATGTTTCTAGAGTAGAAAACTCAATGTACAGAGTAAATCTTTATATATTGATGGTATATCGCTTTAATTAGAACTTTATCTCTTGCTAATACTCTTATTAGAGCTAAATTTAACGTGTGATTAACGTGGTGTTCTGCACGTAGTGACCAGTGAATATCTGTGGCAAGACTTGCCATTGTAGAGGTGAGAAACTCCTAACACTTCACATGTTTGTTGCAGGGAGGAGATGCTGGGAAGAGATGCAGGAAAGGATGCTGTGAGGGGGATGCATTGAGGGGATGCAGGGAGGAGATGCAGTGAAAGAATGCAGTGAATGGTTGCAGGGAGGGGATTCAGGGAGGACATGCAGTGGTAAATTTAATTAATAAATGGATTTGCAACAGCAAAATTGCAGAGAAAATGTAAATGAAATTAAGTAAATGTGAGAGAGAAAGTTGTCTCATAAATTTCGTTCTTGTTAAACCAAATAACAACAATATTTGTGGAGTCGGGAAAATGTTTACTGTGAGTGACTGTGTGAGTGTGTGTGTGTGAGAGAGTGTGTGAGTGAGTAAAGTGAGTATGAGTGAGTGTGTGTGTGGTGTGGGGTGTGTGAGTGTTGTGTGAGTGTGTGTGTGAGTGAGTGTGTGTGTGTGTGTGAGTGGGGGTGTGTGTGTGTGTGTGTGAGTGTGTGTGTGTGTGTGAGTGGTGTGTGACGTGGTGATTTGTGGTGTGTGAGTGTGTGAGTGAGTGTACTCACCTATTTGTAACTCACCTATTTGTGGTTGCAGGGGTCGAGTCACAGCTCCTGGCCCCGCCTCTTCGCTGATTGCTACTAGGTCCTCTCTCTCCCTGCCCCATGAGCTCTATCATAACCTCGCCTTTAAACTATGTAGGGGTTCCTGCCTCCACCACTCACTTTCTGGGCTATTCCATGGCCTGACTACTCTATGACTGAAGAAAACTTCCTAACATCCCTTTGATTCATCTGAGTCTTCAACTTCCAATTGTGACCTCTTGTGTCTGTGTCCCATCTCGGGAAACATCCCGTCTTTGTCCACCTCGTCTATTCCGCGCAGTATTTTATATGTCGTTATCATGTCTCCCCTGACCCTCCTGGCCTCCAGTGTCGTCAGGCCGATTTCCCTCAACCTTTCTTCATAGGACAATCCCGTAGCTCTGGGACTAGTCTTGTTGCAAACCTTTGCACTTTCTCTAATTTCTTGACGTGCTTGACTAGGTGTGGATTCCAACTGGTGCGGGAAATACTCCAGTATGGGCCTGACGTAGATGGTGTACAGAGTCTTAAACGAATCCTTACTGAGGTATCGGAACGCTATCCGTAGGTTTGCCAGGCGCCCGTAGCTGCAGCAGTTATCTGATTGATGTGCGCCTCAGGAGATATGCTGGGTGTTATACTCACCCCCGATCTTTTTCCTTTAGTGAGGTTTGCAGTCTTGGCCCATCTAAACTATATTGTGTCTGCGGTCTTCTTTGCCCTTCCCCAATCTTCATGACTTTGCATTTGGCGGGGTTTAAAATTCTAGGAGCCAGTTGCTGGACCGGGCTTGTAGCCTGTCCAGATCTCTTTGTAGTCCTGCCTGATCCTCGTCCGATTCGATTCTTCTCATTAACTTCACACGTCTGCAACAAGGACACTTCTGAGTCTATCCCTTCCGTTAGGGTCGTTCACGTATACCAAGAACAGCACAGGTCCTAGACTGACCCCTGTGGAACCCCGCTTGTCACAGGCGCCCACTCTGACACCTCGTCGCGTACCATGACTCGTTTTTTCCCTTTCCCTGTCAGATATTCTCTGATCCATTGCAGTGCCTTTCCTGTTATGTGTGCCTGGTCCTTAGCTTTTGCAGTAACCCTTGTGAGGAACTGTGTCGAAAGCCTTCTTGCAGTCCAAAAATACGCAAACGATCCACCCCTCTCTCTCTTGTCTTACTTCTGTCACCTTGTCATAAAACTCTAGTAGGTTTGTGACACAGGATTTTCCTTCCCTGAAACCGTGCTGGTTGTCAATTATACACTTGTTTCTTTCCGGGTGCCCCACCACTCTCCTCCTGATGATCTTCCCCCTGACCTTGCATACATACACGTTAGAGTACAGGTCTGTAGTTTAGTGCCTCTGTCTGTCTCCCTTTTAAAAATTGGACTACATTTGCCATTTTCCAAAACCTCCGGGAGTTGCCAGTTTCAAATGATTGTTGAAGATCTTTGTTAATGGCTCCCCAAAATTTTCTCTGCTCCTCTTTAGACCATGGAGATGTTGTCTGTCCCACCGCTTTGAGGTGTCAGTTCGATAGCACTCTTCACCTCCTTTGGTTATATGTACCTCATTCCAGCACTTGCTGGCGTGCCCCCTGTTCTGATTTCTTGGAGTCCTACGGGTTTTCCCACTGTAAATCCCTCTTTAAATCTGTGTTTGAGCTCTACTACCTCTCGTCGTTTTCTGTAAATTTCCCCATCACCTTCCTCATCTGATTACCTGTCCTTGACTGTTGTTTTCCTCCTGATTGGCTGTACACAGCTTCGGGTCGTTTTTACTTTTGATGCTTGCCCATTTTCATATTGTCTCTGAGCCTCCCTTTTATCTGTGCATATTCCGTTTCTGGCTCCGGTGTTTCTTTTTTTCCGAGTTCTCTGTTTTCTGTACCTTTTCCATTCCTATTACACCTAGTTTTTGCCTCCCTACCCCTTTGGGTGAACCAAGGACTCGTTCTGTTCTTCCCTTTAATTTCTGTTTCCCTTGGGAAAAAACTCTCTCTGCCTCCTCATTTGTTGTACATATCCATATTTCTTGTACTGGTTTTCCTGTCTTTTCCCCTCTCCCACTGCCCACTGTTGAGTGTGTGTGTGAGTGTGTGAGTGTGTGAAGTTGATGAAGGTGAGTATGAGTCCAACTTGTGTGTGGGGTGTGAGTGTGTGAGTGAGTGTGTGAGGAGTGTGAGTGAGTGTGAGTGTGAGTGTGATTGAGTGTGTGAGTGTGAGTGAGTGGTTTGAGTGTGTGTAATGTGTGCAGTGAGGTGATGTCTGTGTGCTGTGAGTGTAATGATGTGTGATGTGGTTGTGAAGCTTGGGTGTAGATTGACTGTGTGAGATGATGTTGTGTGATTTGTCGTTGTAGCTCACTTGGTGAGTGTGGAATGTTTTGTGGTGTGGTGTGTGTGTGTGTGAGAATGTGTGTCGTGAGTAGTGTGTTGTGAGTGTGTGTGTGTGTGTGTAGTGACTGTGTGAGTGTGTGTGTGGTGTGTGTGTGAGTGACGTGTGGTGTGTGTGTGTGTGTGTGTGAGTGTGTGAGTGTGTGAGTGTGTGAGTGAGTTGAGTGTGTGATGTGGTGTGTGTGTGTGTGAGTTGTGAGTGAGTGTGTGAGTGTGTGAGTGAGTGTGTGTGAGTGAGTGTGTGTGTGAGTGAGTGTGTGGTGAGTGAGTGTGTGAGTGTGTGAGTGTGTGTGTGTGTGTGTGTGGAGTGTGTGAGTGGTGTGTGTGAGTGAGTGTGAGTGAGTGTGTAGTGTGATGTGTGATGAGTGTGTGGTTGAGTGAGTGTGTGAGTGAAGTGTGTGAAGTGTGTGAGTGAGTGTGGTGTGTGTGTGAGTGTGTGAGTGTGTGTGTGGTGAGTGTGGTGAGTGTTGTGTGAGTGTGTGTGTGTGTGTGAGTGTGTGAGTGACTGTGTGAGTGTTGTGTGTGTGTGTGTGTGAGTGTTGTGAGTGTGTGTGGTGTTGAGTGAGTGTGTGTGTGAGTGTGTGTGTGTGTGTGAGTGTGTGAGTAAGTGTGTGAGTGTGTGAGTGAGTGTGAGTGTGTGTGTGAGTGTGTGAGTGAGTGTGTGTGTGTGAGTGAGTGTGAGTGAGTGTGTGTGTGAGTGTGTGTGTGTGTGTGTGTGAGTGTGTGAGTGTGTGAGTGTGTGAGTGAGTGTGAGTGAGTGTGTGTGTGAGTGTGTGAGTAAGTGTGTGAGTGTGTGAGTGAGTGTGTGAGTGTGAGTGTGATTGAGTGTGTGAGTGTGAGTGAGTGTGTGAGTGTGTGAGTGAGTGTGTGAGTGTGTGTGTGAGTGTGAGTGAGTGTGTGTGTGAGTGAGTGTGTGAGTGAGTGAGTGTGTGAGTGTGTGAGTGTATGAGTGAGTGAGTGTGTGAGTGAGTGTGTGTGTGAGTGAGTGTGTGAGTGAGTGTGTGAGTGAGTGTGTGTGAGTGTGTGTGAGTGACTGATTGTGTGAGTGTGTGTGTGAGTGTGTGAGTGAGTGTGTGTGAGTGCGTGAGTGTGTGTGTGTGTGAGTGTGTGTGAGTGACTGATTGTGTGAGTGTGTGTGTGAGTGTGAGTGAGTGTGTGTGAGTGAGTGTGTGAGTGAGTGTGTGAGTGTGAGTGTGTGAGTGTATGAGTGAGTGAGTGTGTGAGTGAGTGTGTGTGTGAGTGAGTGTGTGAGTGAGTGTGTGAGTGAGTGTGTGTGAGTGACTGAGTGTGTGAGTGAGTGTGTGTGAGTGCGTGAGTGTGTGTGTGTGTGAGTGAGTGATTGAGTGTGTGAGTGAGTGAGTGTGTGAGTGAGTGAGTGTGTGAGTGAGTGTGTGAGTGAGTGAGTGATTGAGTGTGTGAGTGAGTGAGTGTGTGAGTGAGTGTGTGTGAGTGTGTGAGTGAGTGATTGAGTGTGTGAGTGAGTGAGTGTGTGATTGAGTGTGTGAGTGAGTGAGTGTGTGAGTGACTGAGTGACTGAGTGTGTGAGTGAGTGTGTGAGTGTGTGAGTGAGTGTGTGTGAGTGTGTGAGTGTGTGTGTGTGAGTGAGTGATTGAGTGTGTGAGTGAGTGTGTGAGTGAGTGAGTGTGTGATTGAGTGTGTGAGTGAGTGAGTGTGTGAGTGAGTGAGTGAGTGTGTGATTGAGTGTGTGAGTGAGTGAGTGTGTGAGTGAGTGATTGAGTGTGAGTGAGTGTGTGAGTGAGTGTGTGAGTGAGTGTGTGAGTGAGTGATTGAGTGTGAGTGAGTGTGTGAGTGTGTGAGTGAGTGTGTGAGTGAGTGATTGAGTGTGAGTGAGTGAGTGTGTGAGTGAGTGTGTGAGTGAGTGTGTGAGTGAGTGAGTGAGTGTGTGAGTGAGTGTGTGAGTGAGTGTGTGAGTGAGTGTGTGAGTGAGTGTGTGAGTGAGTGTGTGAGTGAGTGAGTGTGTGAGTGAGTGTGTGAGTGAGTGAGTGTGTGAGTGAGTACACAGAAAGAGTTGAGAGGGGTCAGAGTAGTTCATTTATTTTTCACTTAAAAATTAAATGTTTTAAAGTTAACATTGCATTTACAGACATATTCTCTGTTTACAAATGGCTGTAAATCATGACAAGAGTCTGAATATTACCTTCTATACACCAATGTAAATGATTTACAGAATCATTTGTAACTTTAATGATTTTTATCATAAATGTATATCAATCAGATTTATGAATTCCATTTACGAAGTTTTATTTTTATTTAAAGATACTAAGCGACAAACCCGTATGTGTTATTCAACACAATGAATAGTGAAGGCTTGATACACCGCCCATGTGTGTGTCATTCACCACAATGAGTGGTGGAGGCTTGATACACCATCCACTAACCTATGGAGCCGTAGAAAGATGGGTACAGAGAGTGACTGCTATATTTCTGCCCCAGTGGAGGGTCATAATAACCTTCATTAGAGTGATGGTAATTAAGTACTTAACAACAACTAACACAAAACTCTGTAATTTTCATAAGTACTTGCATAAACGGGATTAAACCATTGTTAACTAATGTTATTAAGGTAGGGTCAGCCCTCGTTAGTGGTAGTGGTGGTGGGTGTGTGGGCTGGTGGTGATTGTTGTAGTGGTGGTGGGTGTGTGGGCTGGTGGTGATTGTTGTAGTGGTGGTGGGTGTGTGGGCTGGTGGTGATTGTTGTAGTGGTGGTGGGTGTGTGGGCTGGTGGTGATTGTTGTAGTGGTGGAAAGTGTGTGTGAGCTGGTGATTGTTGTAGGCTGGTGGTGATTGTTGTAGTGGTGGTTGGGGTTTGGGCTGGTGGTGACTGTAGTGGTGGTGGGTGTGTGGGCTGGTGGTGATTGTTGTAGTGGTGGTTGGGGTTTGGGCTGGTGGTGACTGTAGTGGTGGTGGGTGTGTGGGCTGGTGGTGATTGTTGTAGTGGTGGTTGGGGTTTGGGCTGGTGGTGACTGTAGTGGTGGTGGGTGTGTGGGCTGGTGGTGATTGTTGTAGTGGTGGTTGGGGTGTGGACTGGTGGTGATTGTAGTGGTTGTGGTGGTGAGTGTGTGGGCTGGTGGTGATTGTTGTAGTAGGTGTGAGGTGATGATTGTGGTTATAGTGGTGATGGGTGTGTTTTGATGATTGTGGTTGTGGTAGTGATGGGTGTGTGGTAATGACTGTAGTTATGACGGTGGTGCTGATGGATGTGTGGTGGTGATTGTGGTTATGGTGGTGGTGGTGGCGATTATGGTTATGGTGGGGTGGGTGTGTGGTGGTAATTGTGGTTATGGTGGTGATTGTGGTGGGTGTATGGTGGTGCTGGTGTTGGTGGTGGTGGTGGTGATGGTGTTGGTGGTGCTGGTGGTGATGGTGATGGTGTTGGTGGTGCTGGTGGTGGTGGCTTCTACTAGGTCACTCTTCGTGCTCCATGAACTTTATCATACCTCTACTTAAAGGTATGTATGGATCCTGCTTTCACTACATCACTACCCAGACTATTCCACTTCCTGACAACTCTGTGACTGAAGAAATACTTCCTAACATCCCTGTGATTCATCTGAGTCTTCAGCTTCCAACTGTGACTCCTTGTTGCTGTGTCCCATCTCTGGAACATCTTGCCTCTGTCCAACCTGTCGATTCCTCTCAGTATTCTATATGTCGTTATTATATCCTCCCTCTCTTGTCCTCCAGTGTCGTCAGGTAGATTTTCCTTAACCTTTCTTCGTAGGACATTCCCCTCAGCTCCGGGACTAGTCTTGTTGCAAACCTTTTCACTTTTTGTAATTCCTTTATATGCTTGGCTAGGTGTGGGTTCCAAATTGGTGCTGCATATTCCAATATAGGTCTAACGTACACAGTGTACAGGGTCCTATTGAGATGTCGGAATGCTGTTCTTAGGTTTGCTAGGCGCCCGTGTGTGTGTGTGTGTGTGTGTGTGTGTTACTCACCTAGTTGTACTCACCTAGCTGAGGTTGCAGGGGTCGAGTCCAAGCTCCTGGCCTCGCCTCTTCACTGGTCGCTACTAGGTCACTCCCCCTGAACCGTGAGCTTTGTCATACTTCTGCTTAAAGCTATGTATGGATCCTGCCTCCACTACATCGCTTCCCAAACTATTCCACTTCCTGACTACTCTGTGGCTGAAGAAATACTTCCTAACATCCCTGTGATTCATCTGTGTCTTCAACTTCCAACTGTGTCCCCTTGTTGCTGTGTCCCATCTCTGGAACATCCTGTCTTTGTTCATCTTGTCAATTCCTCTCAGTATTTTGTATGTCGTTATCATGTACCCCTATCTCTCCTGTCCTCCAGTGTCGTCAGGTTGATTTCCCTTAACCTCTCCTCATAGGACATACCTCTTAGCTCTGGAACTAGTCTTGTTGCAAACCTTTGCACTTTCTCTAGTTTCTTTACGTGCTTGGCTAGGTGTGGGTTCCAAACTGGTGCTGCATACTCCAATATGGGCCTAACGTACACGGTGTACAGGGTCCTGAACGATTCCTTATTAAGATGTCGGAATGCTGTTCTGAGGTTTGCTAGGCGCCCATATGGTGCAGCAGTTATTTGATTGATGTGCGCTTCAGGAGATGTGCCTGGTGTTATACTCACCCCAAGATCTTTTTCCTTGAGTGAGGTTTGTAGTCTCTGGCCCCCTAGACTGTACTCCGTCTGCGGTCTTCTTTGCCCTTCCCCAATCTTCATGACTTTGCACTTGGTGGGATTGAACTCCAGGAGCCAATTGCTGGACCAGGTCTGCAGCCTGTCCAGATCCCTTTGTAGTTCTGCCTGGTCTTCGATCGAGTGAATTCTTCTCATCAACTTCACGTCATCTGCAAACAGGGACACCTCAGAGTCTATTCCTTCTGTCATGTCGTTCACAAATACCAGAAACAGCACTGGTCCTAGGACTGACCCCTGTGGGACCCCGCTGGTCACAGGTGCCCACTCTGACACCTCGCCACGTACCATGACTCGCTGCTGTCTTCCTGACAAGTATTCCCTGATCCATTGTAGTGCCTTCCCTGTTATCCCTGCTTGGTCCTCCAGTTTTTGCACCAATCTCTTGTGTGGAACTGTGTCAAACGCCTTCTTGCAGTCCAAGAATATGCAATCCACCCACCCCTCTCTCTCTTGTCTTACTGCTGTCACCATGTCATAGAACTCCAGTAGGTTTGTGACACAGGATTTCCCGTCCCTGAAACCATGTTGGCTGCTGTTGATGAGATCATTCCTTTCTAGGTGTTCCACCACTCTTCTCCTGATAATCTTCTCCATGATTTTGCGTACTATACATGTCAGTGACACTGGTCTGTAGTTTAATGCTTCATGTCTGTCTCCTTTTTTAAAGATTGGGACTACATTTGCTGTCTTCCATGCCTCAGGCAATCTCTCTGTTTCGATAGATGTATTGAATATTGTTGTTAGGGGTACACATAGCGCCTCTGCTCCCTCTCTCAGGACCCATGGAGAGATGTTATCTGGCCCCATTGCCTTTGAGGTATCTAGCTCACTCAGAAGCCTCTTCACTTCTTCCTCGGTTGTGTGCACTGTGTCCAGCATATGGTGGTGTACCCCACCTCTCCGTCTTTCTGGAGCCCCTTCTGTCTCCTCTGTGAACACTTCTTTGAATCTCTTGTTGAGTTCCTCACATACTTCACGGTCATTTCTTGTTGTCTCTCCTCCTTCCTTCCTTAGCCTGATTGTGTGTGTGTGTGTGTGTGTGTGTGTGTGTGTGTGTGTGTGTGTGTGTGTGTGTGTGTGTGTGTGTGTGTGTGTGTGTGTGTGTGTGTGTTTGTATGTGTGTGTGTTTGTGTGTGTGTGTGTGTGTGTGCGTCCTTTCTTTGTGTGTAAGAAGGATTTATTATTACATTTATGAGGGGAGCGTTAAACCCGAAGGGGTCATACAACGCCTGGGAGTAATGGAAGGCGCTGAGGCTCGATTCATGGAGCTGGAGCACATGCCCAGTTCCTCGGATCAAGAGTCCCTCCCCAGCATCAAGGAACCTCCCTCGATGGGTTGTAACAGAAGGGGAGAAGACGGAGTGGGAACTCGGGAGAAAACACTGAGGGACGGAGAGGGGTGGGAGGAAGGACTGCAGGACGGGAAGGAGGTGGGAGGGAGGACTGCAGGACGGGAAGGAGGTGGGAGGGAGGATTGCAGGACGGGAAGGTAGTGGGAGGGAGGACTGCAGGACGGGAAGGTGGTGGGAGGGAGGACTGCAGGATGGGAAGGTGGTGGGAGGGAGGACTGCAGGATGAGCAGGTGGTGGGAGGGAGGACTGCAGGATGAGAAGGTGGTGGGAGGAAGGACTGCAGGATGGGAAGGTGGTGGGAGGGAGGACTGCAGGATAAGAAGGTGGTGGGAGGAAGGACTGCAGGATGAGAAGGTGGTGGGAGGGAGGACTGCAGGATGAGAAGGTGGTGGGAGGAAGGACTGCAGGATGGGAAGGTGGTGGGAGGGAGGACTGCAGGATGGGAAGGTGGTGGGAGGGAGGACTGCAGGACGGGAAGGTGGTGGGAGGGAGGACTGCAGGATGGGAAGGTGGTGGGAGGGAGGACTGCAGGACGGGAAGGTGGTGGGAGGGAGGACTGCAGGATGGGAAGGTGGTGGGAGGGAGGACTGCAGGACAGAAAGGTGGTGGGAGGGAGAACTGCAGGATGGGAAGGTGGTGGGAGGGAGGACTGCAGGATGGGAAGGTGGTGGGAGGGAGGACTGCGGGACAGAAAGGTGGTGGGAGGGAGGACTGCAGGATGGAAAGGTGGTGGAGGGAGGACTGCAGGATGAGAAGGTGGTGGGAGGAAGAACTGCAGGATGGGAAGGTGGTGGGAGAGAAGACTGCGGGATGGGAAGGTGGTGGGAGGGAGGACTGCAGGATGGGAAGGTGGTGGGAGGGAGGACTGCAGGACAGAAAGGTGGTGGGAGGGAGGACTGCAGGATGAGAAGGTGGTGGGAGGAAGGACTGCAGGATGGGAAGGTGGTGGGAGAGAGGACTGCGGGATGGGAAGGTGGTGGGAGGGAGGACTGCAGGACAGAAAGGTGGTGGGAGGGAGGACTGCAGGATGAGAAGGTGTGGGAGGAAGGACTGCAGGATGGGAAGGTGGTGGGAGGGAAGACTGCAGGACAGAAAGGTGGTGGGAGGGAGGACTGCAGGATGGGAAGGTGGTGGGAGGGAGGACTGCAGGATGGGAAGGTGGTGGGAGAGAGGACTGCAGGACAGAAAGGTGGTGGGAGGGAGGACTGCAGGACAGAAAGGTGGTGGGAGGGAGAACTGCAGGATGGGAAGGTGGTGGGAGGGAGGACTGCAGGATGGGAAGGTGGTGGGAGGGAGGACTGCAGGATGGGAAGGTGGTGGGAGGGAGGACTGCAGGACGGGAAGGTGGTGGGAGGGAGGACTGCAGGATGGGAAGGTGGTGGGAGGGAGGACTGCAGGACGGGAAGGGAGGAAGGTCGTGAGGGAAGGCTGGAACAAGCGGCAGTAGTCCACGAACGAAGGAGCAACAGTAGTGGTTTGGCCACTGTGCTGTGAGGAGTTGTCTCGCTCTAACTCACTCACTCACGTTCTCGGTCACTCATTCACTCACAGAACGTTCCTCATGTGATCAAGTACTGAAACTCAAGTTTGATCAGAGAAGTGAAGTTTAACCTCAAAATATTTTGAACTTCATGGAGCCACATGTTACATTAAATAGCATTAATGTAGCTCTCTAAGTAGCATTAATGTAACTCTCGTAATAACACTTAAAGAAAATGAATATTTGTTTGTATACAAAGCAATGAGGGGAAAACTGGTTGAATAACTGTTAGTTAAACGTTATTTGTAAATATAATAACAATGATAATAACAAATGGATTAGTTCATTTAGTTTAATAACAGGATGAACATTTACTGAAAAAAAGACCCACTGAAATAAGGTAAGTGTAAATAATGTACTATTGTCAGGAATCGTGGAACATCTATGAAAATTCACCCAACTTCAGTATATAAGGTTAGGTTAAGTAAGGTAACGTTTGTCAGGAAACAGGACAAGTGTTTCCTGACGCTGGCCTTAGTCATATGATGACCAGCAGCTGGAGATTTAGATGACCAGCAGCTGGAGCTTTAGATAACCAACAGCTGGAGCTTCAGATGACCAGCAGCTGGAGCTTCAGATGACCAGCAGCTGGAGCTGGTTTACCAGTCCACTCTTTTATGATTATGATCATACCTGGAGGGTGTTCAGCAGGGGCAGCGCCCCCGTTGCCCGGTCCATGCCCAGGCCGAGCGGTGGATCAGGGCCATCCTAACCACTAGATCTAAGATGATATTTGATTCTTCAATATATTGTTTCGAAATCTTAGATATCCTGAGCATCCTATTTGCATCTTGCTCTATACCTGTTTTCCACTTGTACAGCTCAGTCATGTCTTCCTTTATTGTACGTTCTTATAGTGTGTGGGTTTACAGCTTTCATTCTGTCTTTATTAGAAAATTCCTTATGCAAGAATAAACTTTGTCATTCTTCTTTGAATTTTCTCCTAGACATCTACGTTCATTCCGTAGTATGTGAAGACAGATCAAGGCTATGGAACAAACCTCTTTTCCAGGCTGAGGGACTGACCACCTCAAAACTACGTCTTGAAGGGTGATGGACTGATTACGTCCTCTTCACATCTCTACTGCTTCTGCAAACTCCTCTTTATTCGACTGAAGAAGCCTACTGTGTAGGAGAAACATTTCGGAATAAAGATACCTAACTGCTGCACATAATATGTCTTACTTACGAACATGTCGGTATTGTATACATTTCTCATATTTGACAATTATGTAGGCAACTGAGAAGATCATGGTCTCGAAACTTAGACTGCCAGTTAGATGATGATGATGATGATGGCTGATGGACCTGGTACTAATACCTGAGGAATTCGTGAAAACTTTCATCCTATGTCTCACAAACAACACAGAGCAGCAAGAATTGAACACTTTTTTTTTAATATTTCCCTGGCAGGCGCCCGATTGAATAGAGATTATTTTTTGATGATTCAGAAATTGATTTCTTTTTCAGCAGCTGTTTAATCACATTGGCACTGTATCGATGCCGTCCTGTCTTATCCGTCTTTCATACAGAACTTAAAATAGATGCATCACACATTACTTTGGTATGTAGTTTAAACAAGTCATTACTCTGCCCTGTGAATGTGTTTCCCATATCTTCACTCTCAGCAAACCATTGCTTTAATCGTATATTGTTTTGTTTTCCTCATCGTGATATCTCTTTGATAATGCACGTTGCAAGGAAAAAATGCAGAGTTGAAATACAAATATCATTCGAGTAATTTCAAGCCAAACAGTTCTCCAACGCTTGAGAAATTCTTCGCTTTAGGTCTGACCAAGAGCTCCGCCATCTCCCTTGTTATTCTGAGAGTCCCTGATCAATGGTCACTGAGAATACTCATCGTGTGTTGTGAACTGTGAACTTTCAATTACAGAATTATTATCTACGTCTGGGTGTGCGTCACAAAGGCTGGCTACGTCTGGCCACATGATGCATGTGATATATCGTGATGCATCGCGGTACAAGAATTGATAGACAATCTATATAGAACAGAAAGAATAATGAAAGTCACTTTATCGTGCTAGATAAAAAGAGGCCAGAGTTTCCTCTCTTTGTTTTGAACTTATTCTCCAAACACACACAACCCGGCAAATAGAAAAATAACAGAAATTACTGAATAAACTAGACACAACCTGGCGAACAATTAAAACCGAAAACTTACTATGCAAGCCAAACACTTCCCAGCGAACAAATATAAGCGAGAACTTATTGCTAAAACTCGTCGAGCCAAAACTTGGCAAAGTTAGACATTTAATCTTGGCTGACAAGGTCTTCCACAGAGTTTAGCTCAACGTTTGCTTAGTAATATTTTAAAAGCAAGCCAGTAAAAGTTAGTTCTGGGTTACACGGGTCAGCTGGCTTGTACGTTCCTACTTGTTGCTGGATGACGAGGATAGTGCCTTTGGTGGTAGTAGTAGTCATGGTGGTGGTGATAATGGTAGTAGAGGTGGTAATAGTAGTCATGGTGGTGGTGATAATGGTAGTAGAGGTGGTAGTAGTAGTCATGGTGGTGGTGATAATGGTAGTAGAGGTGGTAGTGGTGGCAGTATTAGTCATGGTCGTGATAATGGTAGTAGTAGTCATGGTGGTGGTGATAATGGTAGTAGAGGTGGTAGTGATGGTAGTCACCACGGTAGTAGAGGTGGTATTATTGGTGGCGGTAGGAGTCGTGATAGAGGTAGTTGTGGTGGAGAGTGTAAGTGGTATTGATGGTGATGGTAGTGATGCCAGTAATGGTGATGAGGGAGAGAAAGAAATACAGAGAGCGAGAGAAATACAAGAATATTCTTGCAATTAAATTCAAATGAAGATATCAAGAGTGAACCAATTAAATACCAACTGAACACTGCATACTTTTTTTTCTATTTAAAATTTAATTTCAAGCTTGAATAAATCAGAGCGAATTACAGAGCATTAAAACCAGATCAAGACGTGTATAAGAGAGCCACCATCTTGTGAACGCGCTACTAACATGTATACGAAAAAAATATGTACACTGTGAAGAGTAGAGGTACAACAACAAGTGCACTGAGATGTAACTCATTGTACTTCTTCATGTTGTTGAACTGCGAGTTGCATATAATAGTGTGGTTGATCGGGTCCTCAGTATTGCTGTTAGACCAGGAAATGATCCATGTCAAGTAACTGAAATCTTATTAAAATGAAAAGACTCAAAAAATTTCTAAACTAAAAAATAAAATAAAAATTAAATTAATTTAAAATTGTGGTTAATGTGTAATAAATCTTCGAACATTATTAAAAATTACATAAGCCCATAAAAGACTAAGGTAAAAAAAAAAATAATAAATTTAATTAAATACATACAAATAAAAATTACAACGATCGACACCATGCCTAACCTTTCTAGGGTAGGGTAGGTGCTTGAGCCCGAGCTTACAGCTCACAAAACTGTCATTCCCATTTACCCCCTTGGGGCGGGGATGGCAGAACAGAGAGGCCTAGCTTGTGGCTAGGCTTGGGGACAGTTGGTCCCAAAGATGAGGAGGTACTTGTGCCTCCTCCCATGGGAGTCTTAGGTCTCATACACTCCCTAAAGAGGGAGCCAAGGCCGGGCCACCACTTGGAAAAGGCCCGGGCCGGGAGAATACCGGCGAATCTTTAATAATAAAAATTACAACATCGACACCATGCCCAGCCCTTCTAGGGTAGGGTAGGTGCCTGAGCCAGAGCTTGCAGCTCACAAGACTGCCATTCCCATTAGCCCTCTTGGGGCGGGGATGGCAGACCAGAGAGGCCTAGCTAGTGGCTAGGCCTGGGGACAGTTGATCCCAAAGATGAGGAGGTACTTGTGCCTCTTCCCATGGGAGACTTAGGTCTCATACACTCCCTAAAGAGGGAGCCAAGGCCGGGCCACCACTTGGAAAAGGCCCGGGCCGGGAGAATACCGGCGAATCTTTAATAATAAATAATAAAAATTACAAATGGTTATAATTAATGACAATTTTTAAAGGGGTGGACCGGTAAGCCGGTGGAAGGCCTCGGTCAGATGACCCAAAACCTCAACGGTGGGTCATCATATGACTAAGACCCGCGTCAGGAAACACTTGCCTTGTTTCCTGACAAACTTTACCTAACCTAACCTAATTAAAAATCTTTAAAATATAATTCAATAAAAATCTTTCAACCCATGTAGAAAAATTCATTAAAGAAACTCTCTGGACTCCATTAAGGTATATTTAAAACGCATTAAACATTTATAGACGACAGGGAACACCATTAAGAAGAATCCAGGACCCCTCAAACACTACGGGTTGTCTCATAAGGTTTTAACTCCACTGCAGAAGAAGCTTTGTTAAAATTAATTGGATCGAGGTCCGTATCAAGGGAAGAGTTCTGCCTAAATAACCCCGTTGGTTCAGGGATGTTTATATAGCGGTTATTGTGTTTATATAGTGGTTATTGTGTTTATATAGTGGTTATTGTGTTTATATAGTGGTTATTGTTTATATAGTGGTTATTGTGTTTATATAGTGCTTATTGTGTTTATATAGTGGTTGTGTTTATATAGTGGTTATTGTGTTTATATAGTGGTTATTGTGTTTATATAGTGGTTATTGTGTTTATATAGTGGTTAGTGTTTATATAGCGGTTATTGTGTTTATATAGTGCTTATTGTGTTTATATAGTGCTTATTGTGTTTATATAGTGCTTATTGTGTTTATATAGTGGTTATTGTTTTTATATAGCGGTTATTGTGTTTATATAGTGATTATTGTGTTTATATAGTGGTTATTGTGTTTATATAGCGATTGTGTTTATATAACGGTTATTGTGTTTATATAGTGTTTATTGTGTTTATATAGTGGTTATTGTGTTTATATAGTGGTTATTGTGTTTATATAGTGGTTATTGTGTTTATATAGTGCTTATTGTATTTATATAGTGGTTATTGTGTTTATATAGCGGTTATTGTGTTTATATAGTGGTTATTGTTTTTATATAGCGGTTATTGTGTTTATATAGCGGTTATTGTGTTTATATAGTGGTTATTGTGTTTATATAGTGGTTATTGTGTTTATATAGTGCTTATTGTGTTTATATAGTGCTTATTGTTTTTATATAGCGGTTATTGTGTTTATATAGTGGTTATTGTGTTTATATAGTGTTTATTGTGTTTATATAGCGGTTATTGTGTTATATAGCGGTTATTGTGTTTCTATAGTGCTTATTGTTTTTATATAGCGGTTATTGTGTTTATATAGTGGTTATTGTGTTTATATAGCGGTTATTGTGTTATATAACGGTTATTGTGTTTATATAGTGTTTATTGTTTATATAGCGGTTATTGTGTTTATATAGTGCTTATTGTGTTTATATAGCGGTTGTGTTTATATAGTGGTTATTGTGTTTATATAGTGGTTATTGTGTTTATATAGTGGTTGTGTTTATATAGCGGTTATTGTGTTTATATAGTGCTTATTGTGTTTATATAGCGGTTATTGTGTTTATATAGCGGTTATTGTGTTTATATAGTGTTTATTGTTTATATAGCGGTTATTGTGTTTATATAGCGGTTAGTGTTTATATAGTGTTTATTGTTTATATAGCGGTTATTGTGTTTATATAGCGGTTATTGTGTTTATATAGTGCTTATTGTTTTTATATAGCGGTTATTGTGTTTATATAGCGGTTATTGTGTATATATAGTGGTTATTGTGTTTATATAGTGCTTATTGTGTTTATATAGTGCCTATTGTGTTTATATAGCGGTTATTGTGTTTATATAGTGCTTATTGTTTTTATATAGCGGTTATTGTGTTTATATAGCGGTTATTGTGTTTATATAGTGGTTATTGTGTTTATATAGCGGTTATTGTGTTTATATAGTGGTTATTGTGTTTATATAGTGCTTATTGTGTTTATATAGTGCCTATTGTGTTTATATAGCGGTTATTGTGTTTATACTTTAATTAATGTATTTATATAACGGGTAACGTGTTTTTACAGCGGGAATTGATAGCTTATACCATGGTTATTGGGGTTTAAATACTTCTGTGTGGTTTAAATAACAGTTATTGCTGTAAAAAACAATAACTTAGAAAATGAGTTCAGGCGCTAGATGCGCACACATGTACGTATATTACATTACTTAACACACACACATACACGTGAAGCAGTATACACACACACATACGTGAAGGAGTATCGTTAAATAGTGCTGCTCCAAGGATTTAGCGTTTTAGTGGCTGTCCTGAGATATTATTAGCGGTCATCGTACGTGATTGAATCAGTGAACATACCTACAAGAGTGTAACAGCTTTCTAGAGTGTGAATAATGTGTTAAGATCAAGAATTTTAATATTTAAATTTGAATGCGGGTGTTTTTAGTGGAAGGTGTGTGAGGGAGGGTAGGAGGCAGCTGGTCAGGCTGCCGGTGCCACTCTTGACACAAATAATAATATAAAACATATTTAATGGGTCAACGTTGTGACCATAAATAAAAATAAATGCAAATATCTGGTCGGTTATGGCAGCAGTGCAGTGATAAGGTCATAAATGAGTGATATAGTAAATAATGAAAGAAAAAAATTAGTCAGAATCCCCAGTAGTTAATCTCATCAGGTTATGATTATGATCATAATACTAAAGAAAAAAAGAGTGAATACAAAGTTATTAAAAAAAACTTGAATGGATGATAAAAGCTACGGA
>NC_069472.1:25010231-25012731 GCF_026875155.1 Cherax quadricarinatus
TTATATCTTACCCTAACTGCCTCCTCTTTTAGTTTATAAACCTTCACCTCTCTCTTCCCTGATGCTTCATTCTCCTTGTATCCCATCTACCTTTTACTCTCAGTGTAGCTACAACTAGAAAGTGATCTGATATATCTGTGGCCCCTCTATAAACATGTACACCCTGAAGTCTACCAACAGCCCTTTTATCTACCAATACATAATCCAACAAACTACTGTCATTTCGCCCTACATCATATCGTGTATACTTATTTACCTTTTTTTCTTAAAATATGTATTACCTATAACTAAACCCCTTTCTATACAAAGTTCAATCAAAGGGCTCCCTTATCATTTACACCTGCACCCCAAACTTACCTACCACACCCTCTCTAAAAGTTTCTCCTACTTTAGCATTCAAGTCCCCTACCACAATTACTCTCCCCACTTGGTTCAAAGGCTCCAATACATTCATTTAAACCCATCTCCCAAAATCTCTCTCTCTCCTCTGCATTCCTCTCTTCTCCAGGTGCATACCCCTTTATTATGACCCACTTCTCGCATCCAAAACCTTTACTTTAATCCACATAATTCTTGAATTTTCACATTCATATTCTCTTTTCTCCTTCCATAACTGATCATTGAACATTACTGCACCCCTTCCTTTGCTCTAACTCTCTCAGATACTCCAGATTTAAAACCCATTTATTTCCCCCCACTGAAAACTCTCCCCCCCTTCAGCTTTGTTTCGCTTAGGGCCCCGACATCCAACTTCTTTTCATTCATAACATCAGCAATCATCTGTTTCTTGTCATCCCGCACTACATCCACGCACATTTAAGCAACCCAGTTTTATAAAGTTTTTCTTCTTCTCTTTTTTTAGTAATTGTATACAGGAGAAGGGGTTACTAGCCCATTGCCCGGCATTTTAGTCGCCTCATACGACACGCATGGCTTACGGGGAAAAGATTCTTTTCCACTTCCCCATGGACAATAGAAGAAATAAAAAAGAACAAGAGCTATTTAGAAAAAGGAGAAAAACCTAGATGTATGTATATATATATAAAATGCATGTGCGTTTTTGTGAAAGTGTACCAAAGTGTAAGTAGGAGTAGCAAGATATCCCGTTATTATATAATATATATAATATATATATATTAAATACATATATAATAAAATATATAATATAAAATATATATAATTATATATATATATATAAATATATTAATATAATATAAAATTATATATATAAACATATATATATATATATATATATATATATAAATATATATATATATATAATATATATATATAAATATATATATATATATAATATATAATATATATAAAATAATATATATATATATATATATGTCGTGCCGAATATGTGAAACGGGTCATTTAGCAAGAACTCATTTAAAATTAAGTCCTTTCTAAAATTTTCTTTTAAAACGTTAAAAGATATATTTTTTTCATAATGTTAATGTAAAAATTTTTAATTTTGCACCAAAAGTATCTTAGAAAACTTACCTAACCTTATTTATAACAAGAACAATTTTTTTTTAGCCTAACCCAACTAAATATTTTTTTAGATTTGTTTTACAATAATTTAATACTAAACAAACACAGTGAAATATTTTTTTTTCGTTGGGTTCAGAATGTTTTTGGCGAAATTATTGCAACACAAATTTCACTTGTCCTATAGGGGAAAGAGAACGGCTTTTTAACCCAAGACGAAAGTTCTGCCTTTCGGCACGAAACATATAAAATATATATATATTATATGTTTTTTTAATTTATATTTATTTTATATATATATATATAATATATATATATTTTTCGTGCCGAATATGTAAAACGGTCAATTACAAAACTCTTTAAAAATTAAAGTCCTTTCTAAAAAATTCTCTTATAGTTTAAAGTATTTTTTTTTTCATTATGTTAAGTGAAAATTTATAATTTTGCCCCAAAAGAATCTTAAAAAATTACCTAACTTTTCTAACAACGCTTTTATTTTACCAAATCCTACAAAAATATTTTAAAAACTTTTTACAGAAATTTAATAAAAAAAACAAACGAAAATATTTTTTTCGTTGGTTTAGAATGTTTTTGGGCGAAATTATTGCATACAAAAATTTACTTGTCCAAAATTTGGCAAGATACGTTTATTTAAGCCAAGATCGCAAGTTTCCCTATTAAAAATTTTTTTTTTAATGTTATGAAAAATTTTAATTTGCCCCAAAATGAACTTAGAAAACTTACCTAACCTTATTAAAACAAGCGCAATTTTTTTTAGCCTACCCAACTAATAATTTTAGATTTGTTTACAATAATTTAATATTAAGAAAACGTGAAAATATTTTTTTCGTTAGGTTCAGAATATTTTGGGCGAAATTATTGCATACACAAATTTCACTGTCCTATATGGCAAGATGAGCGTTGCTACTTAAGCCAAGATCGCAAGTTCTGCCTATTCGGCACGAATACATACATATATATATATATATATATTATTTATTAT
>NC_069472.1:25015231-25027731 GCF_026875155.1 Cherax quadricarinatus
TAGAATAATAAAAGTCACATTAACGTGGCAGGAGCCTCCACACTCAAAGAACAGCTTTAAGTGAAAACAATCATCTCGGAAATCTTCTACCTACTTTAACTCTAATGGAAAACTAGTTAGCACTTTGAAAGAGGTCTCGATCAATGTTCTGCGTATGTGCGTGTTGTCTAATAGCAAAAAATAAAGGTTTATTCAGGAGTTCCCCATTCTGAATGATTTACCCAGATGTTCAGACCAGAACTGTCTGGCTGTCTTCCCAGTGTACTGAGACTTACATCTCATACACGTACAGTGTAATACTGTAGGCGACTGTAGACCGTCAGGGATCGAATACTTGAACTTTAAAAAGCTGCAATGGGAAACGGCAAGAAATTACCAGCTTTTTGCTATATGAACTACAATAAGAAAGTCGGCACACTGGCTACTAACTGTTGTGGGAACTTCATTAGCGGTCACCAACTGTGACCCTAGACTGCGTATCTGAACCGAGGCCTCCTCCAGGATCCACAGTAAAGTCTGAATATAGCTCTTGTTCCCATAGCATGCGGTGAGAATATAATGCTGTATGAATCTAAGTTCAGTAGTGTCTGTCGTCTTCCCACGTACATTAATTTATTTTGTGATTGGATTATCTATTAATTATGGGTCAGTAGGTCCATAATTAGTAGGTCCTCCATTGATAACGCTGCCGTCTGGGCGAAAGGTCGTCAGTAAAGCTTCCTTGTAAGTGCATACATTATAATCAAAAAGAGCAATCTATAAAGAGAATCTATGGTAATAATTAAAAAATATATTAACACGCACATAGGATCTTGATGCTGTATTGGCGACATAGTAAAGGTGAGACACGGGTTACAGTACTAGCTGTTACTGACACACACTGACTACACACTGTAGCAACATAGAGCTGAATCCTGAGGATACGTCAGAGCTACTTCCTTAAGATTATATATAGATGGCTTGATAAAGCTCTACACAGAGCGGAATATTGTTCTGTTTACAATTTGCTCTGAAACCCATCTTCTCTTTTTACCAAGAAAATAATTTCTGGGTTTAAAGCAAAATATTTGTAGACATTCCGTAAAAAAAAAATTAGAGGATAAAAACAGTGGAGGACATACAGCACAGGGTATTTATTTGTTTACAAAGAGAAGCAATTTATACAATGTGTCACTTGTTTAAATTACTCGCTTTATTTATAGAGGATGAGAGATTCTGGCAACACTGACTACACACAACCATGCATTAAAAGTACTAATACTCTTATTGCTACTACTGCTACTGCTACTACTACTACTACTACTACTACTACTACTACTACTACTACTACTACTACTGCTGCTGCTGCTACTGCTACCCACTACTACTACTACTACTACTACTACTACTATTACTACTGCCACTACTACTGCTGCTACTACTACTACTATTACTACTACCACCACTACGACTACTACTACTACTGCAACTGCAACTACTACCACCATCACTACTACTCCTACTACTACTGTTACTGTTCCTACTGCTCCTACCACTATAGCAACAACAACTATTACTACTTACTGCTACAACTACTACTACTATTAATTGCATTTATAATAATAATAATAATAATAATAAATAATACTCTTCCAGTTAATTTAAGTGAGTATACGTGAAAGTCTCTTGAGATTCAAGACTCATTAAGTAAAGTAAACTTAAACATAAATAAAGTTTGTGTTGAAGGAGATAAATTTTGACTAAGGGGACAAAGTTCGCGAGAGAATGAAGTCGGATTGTGTCGCGAACTAGACGGTGCAGTAGTTAGGCGTGTACACTATTGTCACTGGTGGGTTTATCCCCTTGTTGCTATTATTGTGAGTGTGTACTGATCTAATAGTACTCACCTTGTAGTACTCTGGTAGTATTCACCTATTTACTAGATGTACTAAACTATATTACAGTGATCCATATTTCCTCTTCAATTTACGTAAATTGTGCCTGAATGGGTCTTTTATTGCATCTGATTTATTTATGTCTGAGGGAGACCCTTTTCTTACACATCATTTTGCTGGTGTTATTTGCTTTTTGCCTTTTTTTGTGAGTTCAGTCATAACTAGTTTTTATTCCTGTGTTGAGCTGACCTCTACTACATCTCTTGGTGAATCCAAATTGTGTCTGGTGAGGGGAGTGAGGATAAAGTTTCTCTCTCTATGTACACTTGTATAAAGCTCTTTAGAGATGGAAACGTTTGTCCCTCCCCAATAAAAGCTTGTGTGATGAGTGTCTTGTCTTCCCATGTCTTTGTAATGATTTTCGTTGTTCTCTTCGTTCACGTTAATGGAATTGTTTCCTGCGTTCTGTTGGGTCTTGAACTTTTAGTGTTCAGCTGCATCTCCTCGCGAGGTTTTATTCCATCTGTCCTGGGTTGCAGAGGCAACGAGACGACAAATAGAAGAAACAACAAGACGACAAATAGAAGAGGCAGCGAGACGACAAATAGAATTGGCAACGAGATGGCAAATATAAGAGGCAATGAGACTATAAACAGAAGAGGCAACGAGACCACAAATATAAGAGGTAGCGAGACTACAAATAGAAGAGGCAACGAGAAGACAAGTATAAGAGGCAATGAGATGGCAAATATAAGAGGCAACGAGACTACAAATGGAAGAGGCAACGAGACCACAAATATAAGAGGTAACGAGACTACAAATAGAAGAGGAACGAGACGACAAATATAAGAGGTAACGAGACTACAAATAGAAGAGGCAACGAGAAGACAAATGTAAGAGGCAGCGAGACGACAAATATAATAGGCAACGAGACTACAAGCAGAGAAGGTAACGAGACTACAAGTAGAAGAGGCAATGAAAAGGGAAAGATGCGATAAAAACACTAGAAATAGTGTAACAATTAAACAAAACAAATCATCGTCCAAGCAAAGCCTTCGCCATGTGTTTTTGTCATCAGTCATATTCTTATCAACCTTTACTGCACGTCTTGTATTTGATAGGTTGTTATCATGTCTACTCTAGTTCTTGGTCTGTTAGTGCTGCAATATTTAACTCCCTTAACGTGTCTTGGTATCACAGTCCTTCAAGAAACATTTGGTCTTCCACAAGATCCTTCTGTATGCTGGTAATACTGCTCTTGTGATCCATGTATAGTGAAGTGAAGGTCTTATTGTTAAGATTCCTGAAACTATTATTAAATTTGGCAGATTTGCAAGTTGAGATGATGTTATTCTATTTATGTGTCTCGGGGCGAGAGGCTAGATTTCAGGCCCATCCAGAGGTCCTCTTTTGTTTTTTCTTCTGCCAGCATAACTACCACGAGATCATTGCCACCATAACTACCACGAAACCACTGCCACCACAACTACCACGAGACCACTGCCACCATAACTACCACGAGACCACTGTCACCATAACTACCACGAGACCACTGCCACCATAACTACCACGAAACCACTGCCACCAAAACTACCACTAGACCACTGCCACCATAACTACCACGAAACCACTGCCACCATAACTACCACGAAACCACTGCCACCACAACTACCACGAGACCACTGCCACCATAACTACCACGAGACCACTGCCACCATAACTACCAGAAAACCACTGTCACCATAAACTACCACGAGATCATTGAAACCATAAATACCACGAGAACACTGCCACCATAACTACCACGAAACCACTGCCACCAAACTACCACGAGACCCCTGCCACCATAACTCCACGAGACCAAATGCCACCATAACTACCCCGAAACCCACTGCAACCATAACTACCCAAAGGGACCACTGTCACCTAACTACCACGAGACACTGCCACCATAACTTTCCACGAGACCACTGCCCCCTAACTACCACGAAACCACTGCCACCATAACTACCAAGGGACCACTGTCACCATAACTACCACGAGACCACTGCCACAAACTACCACGAGACCACTGCCACCCTAACTACCACGAGACCATGCCACCCTAACTACCACGAAACCACTGCCACCATAACTACCAAGGGACCACTGTCACCATAACTACCACGGACCACTGCCACCATAACTACCACGAGACCCCCTGTCACCATAACTACCACGGACCTCTGCCACCATAACTACCACGAGAAACCCCTGCCACCATAACTACCACCCAGACCACTGCCACCATAACATAACGAAACCCCCTGCCACCATAACTACCAAGGGACCACTGTCACCATAACTACCACGAGACCACTGCCACCATAACTACCACGAGACCACTGCCACCATAACTACCACGAGACCACTGCCACCATAACTACCACGAGACCACTGCCACCATAACTACCAAGGGACCACTGTCACCATAACTACCACGAGACCACTGTCACCGTAACTACCACGAAACCACTGCCACCATAACTACCAAGGGACCACTGTCACCATAACTACCACGAGACCACTGCCACCATAACTACCACTCACCAGTGACCTGGTGAGTAACCTTGTCATCTCAGTGTCATCCATTACAAATATTTGTAATGCTGTTTTCATATAATTATTTTTTGTAAATTATGTTATATTTATATGTTCGTGACTGTGTGTGTGTGTGCGCAAACCTTTTGAGTATTTCCTGGCTTCTGCTCTCTCTCTCTCTCTCTCTCTCTCTCTCTCTCTCTCTCTCTCTCTCTCTCTCTTCTCTCTCTCTCTCTCTCTCTCTCTCTCTCTCTCTCTCTCTCGTTTATAATATTAAAATGTAAAACTATGTGTGGGAAATTATCTGAGGACACGTGAAATATTTGAAGCAAAATCGTAGAACCAATTTTGCTGTAAAACATTAAATATTAAACAATATGAAAGCCGGTAGGTGGTCAGAGAGAGAGGGAGAGAGAGAGAGAGAGAGAGAGAGAGAGAGAGAGAGAGAGAGAGAGATTCTCCCTCATTCACTCCCTCTTTCACCCTTCTGGCATTTATTCGTTAAAAGCTCTCTGCCAGAGACAATATACACTCGTGGGGTTACCTTTCACATTGCTACACTAGCAGCTAAGTGTCTAAATATATACAATAAAAGTAAAGTAAAGAACTACACATTATATATATATATATATATATATATATTATATATATATATATATATATTTTATATTTATAATTATATTTATATATATAATATATATATATATATTATATATATATATATATATATATATATTATATATATATATTTATATATATATATATATATATATATATATATATATATATATATATATATATAATATATATATTTATATACATATACATATATATATATATATATACTTTATATAAATATTATATATATATATATATATATATATATATATATATATATATATATATATATATCAATAAGATCACAGTAAACAGGTGATGTCACAATATGTATTATCAAGGAAATGATAGTTCCTTGATAATGTGACAAGTTACGAAAGCGCTTGGAATTTCAGTATTTTTTCACAGTGGTTGTTTTGCACACACACACACGTATATATATATATTAATATATATTATATATATATATATATATATATATATATATTATATATATATATATATATATATTATATATATATATATATATATATACATATATATATATATATATATATATATATATATTATATTATATATATATATATATATATATATATATATATATATATATATATACATATATATATACATACATACATATATTCATATAATTACCAAATAAAGAATTATTCTTTGGAAAGAAACAAAGTGACAGTAAGTGAACAAAAATGGACTAAAAAAAAATAAAAGGCAGGATTCGAGGCTAACCCTTTTATTGGATATTTTAGTGTGGGATAAAAGTGCAGAAAAACGATGGTTACAAGCGAAGAGTTAGTACCCATAACGAGCCACTGGCAGCCAGAGCCTTTAATTAAACTTTAAAGCTGGCTAAATAAAACACAAGCTTAAATTAATTTGTCAGTGGTCAGGAGTTGAGTCACTCAATTCCTCCTTGAGTGTCTCCATATCTAAGTTGACACCTGTGGTAAGAACCCTTGTTGTTCGGCATGTGTTTCCAGTCTAATAATAATAATAATAGTAATAATAATAATGATGATGGTGGTAGTGTACTAGCAGGTTGAAGGCTGGGACTAAGATAATGTACAGTGTGAAGCTTCAGTCCCGGACTAAGATAGTGTACAGTGTGGAGCTTCAGTCCCGGACTAAGATAGTGTTACAGTGTGAAGCTTCAGTCCCGGACTAAGATAGTGTACAGTGTGAAGCTTCAGTCCCGGACTAAGATAGTGTACAGTGTGAAGCTTCAGTCCCGGACTAAGATAGTGTACAGTGTGAAGCTTCAGTCCCGGACTAAGATAGTGTACAGTGTGGAGCTTCAGTCCCGGACTAAGATAGTGTACAGTGTGAAGCTTCAGTCCCGGACTAAGATAGTGTGCAGTGTGGAGCTTTAGTCCCGGACTAAGATAGTGTACAGTGTGAAGCTTCAGTCCCGGACTAAGATAGTGTACAGTGTGGAGCTTCAGTCCCGGACTAAGATAGTGTACAGTGTGGAGCTTCAGTCCCGGACTAAGATAGTGTACTGTGTGGAGCTTCAGTCCCGGACTAACATAGTGCACTGTGTGAAGCTTCAGTCCCGGACTAAGATAGTGTACTGTGTGAAGCTTCAGTCCCGGACTAACATAGTGCACTGTGTGAAGCTTCAGTCCCGGACTAAGATAGTGTACTGTGTGAAGCTTCAGTCTCGGACTAACATAGTGCACTGTGTGAAGCTTCAGTCCCGGACTAAGATAGTGTACAGTGTGAAGTTTCAGTCCCGGACTAACATAGTGCACTGTGTGGAGCTTCAGTCTCGGACTAAGATAGTGCACTGTGTGGAGCTTCAGTCCCGGACTAAGATAGTGTGGAGCTTCAGTCCCCGACTAAAATAGTGTACTGTGTGGAGCTTCAGTCCCGGACTAAGATAGTGTACTGTGTGGAGCTTCAGTCCCGGACTAAGATAGTGTACTGTGTGAAGCTTCAGTCCCGGACTAAGATAGTGCACTGTGTGGAGCTTCAGTCCCGGACTAAGATAGTGTGGAGCTTCAGTCCCGGAATAAGATAGTGCACTGTGTGAATCTTCAGTCCCGGACTAAGATAGTGTACTGTGTGGAGCTTCAGTCCCGGACTAAGATAGTGTACTGTGTGGAGCTTCAGTCCCGGACTAAGATAGTGTACTGTGTGGAGCTTCAGTCCCGGACTAAGATAGTGCACTGTGTGGAGCTTCAGTCCCGGACTAAGATAGTGTGGAGCTTCAGTCCCGGAATAAGATAGTGCACTGTGTGGAGCTTCAGTCCCGGACTAAGATAGTGCACTGTGTGAATCTTCAGTCCCGGACTAAGATAGTGTACTGTGTGGAGCTTCAGTCCCGAACTAAGATAGTGTACTGTGTGGAACTTCAGTCCCGGACTAAAATAGTGTACTGTGTGGAGCTTCAGTCCCGGACTAAGATAGTGCACTGTGTGGAGCTTCAGTCCCGGACTAAGATAGTGCACTGTGTGAATCTTCAGTCCCGGACTAAGATAGTGTACTGTGTGGAGCTTCAGTCCCGAACTAAGATAGTGTACTGTGTGGAACTTCAGTCCCGGACTAAGATAGTGTACTGTGTGGAGCTTCAGTCCCGGACTAAGATAGTGTACTGTGTGGAGCTTCAGTCCCCGGACTAAGATAGTGCACTGTGTGAATCTTCAGTCCCGGACTAAGATAGTGTACTGTGTGGAGCTTCAGTCCCTGACTAAGATAGTGTACTGTGTGGAGCTTCAGTCCCGGACTAAGATAGTGCACTTTGTGGAGCTTCAGTCCCGGACTAAGATAGTGTACTGTGTGGAGCTTCAGTCCCGGACTAAGATAGTGTACTGTGTGGAGCTTCAGTCCCGGACTAAGATAGTGCACTGTGTGGAGCTTCAGTCCCGGACTAAGATAGTGCACTGTGTGGGAGCTTCAGTCCCGGACTTAGATAGTGCACTGTGTGGAGCTTCAGTCCCGGACTAAGATAGTGCACTGTGTGGAGCTTCAGTCCCGGACTAAGATAGTGCACTGTGTGGAGCTTCAGTCCCGGACTAAGATAGTGCACTGTGTGGAGCTTCAGTCCCGGACTAAGATAGTGCACTGTGTGGAGCTTCAGTCCCGGACTAAGATAGTGCACTGTGTGGAGCTTCATTCCCGGACTAAGATAGTGCACTGTGTGGAGCTTCAGTCCCGATATTAACTCCAGCTTATGAAAATTTACTTTTTTATGCGAATGTTAAGCGAAGTACATGATTACTGAGTCTTGATGGTGGTGGTAGAGGAGGAGGAGGAGGAGGACGAGGATGTAGAGGAGGAGGAAAAGAAGGAAGAGGAGGAAGAACAAGAGGAGGAGTAGGAGGATTTAATGAATTAAAAGGATGAAGAATATTACTCAGTTATCCTTTTATTGAAAGTTAGTGAATACATAAATAAATAAAATAATAATCTATATATTTGTCCATAAATAAAACCTAGTTGATGCACTCTGCCAGGAATCCGGATTTCTATAAATAAAGAATCAGGATTCTGGAGAGGTCTGCCTGGACGGTGTTCCGGTGTTCAACGCCCCCGCGACTCGGTCCGTGAGTATTCGGATTCTCTTTACGGAATCCGAATTCTGTAAAGCATTTGATCTGTGCCACAACTTGTGTTAAGCATTGAATATTGGCTGTAACGAGAGGAGACTAGTCATTGATGTTCAGGTCAAGTCGGAGTGTAAGATTCTATCAGATATTTTTGACTCGTAGTGCAGTTTTTGGAAAATTATCCCCATTATCACTACCACCACCACTGCTACTACCACTGCTCTCACTACTACATTATCACTTCCACTACAGGTATTGAAGTTAAGTCAGTTTCAACTTCAACAAGCCACAAAACGAGGTTAATGGGCTCCCTACCTTATTTAGCTTAACGTAATGACTCATTTAGCGGCACAGTGGGTGAGTTAAGGGAGCTTCAATTCCATTTATCTTCATTAATAGGCAAAAAGTCCACCACAGTAATGAAATAAACTACACTTGTCTACTGTATGCTACTACTACTACTACTACTACATAACTCTACTACTATATTAACTACTCACAGCTTACAACTCCCTCAAGGAAAGGTTGCCTTGATGTTGGTGATGGGCTTCTTGAATTAGGGAATGGTGATCTGGACTCCATTCCCCGATTAAGCCTGATCCTTACCACATCCCACCCCACCCAGGCGCATGAAATAATCCATTCCGGGATTTAGCACCGCTTACACCATGATATATAATATTAATAATACTGCTACTACTACTACTACTACTACTACTACTACTACTACTGCTACTACTACTGCTGCTGCTGCTGCTGCTGCTGCTGCTGCTGCTGCTGCTGCTGCTGCTGCTGCTGCTACTACTACTACTACTACTACTACTACTACTACTACTACTACTACTGCTGCTGCTGCTGCTGCTATTACTACTACTACTACTACTACTACTACTACTACTTACTACTACTACTACTACTGCTACTGCTACTACTACTACTACTACTACTGCTGCTGCTGCTATTTACTACTACTACTACTACTACTACTGCTGCTGCTGCTGCTGCTGCTATTACTACTACTACTACTACTACTACTACTACTACTACTACTACTACTACTACTTAACTACTACTACTACTACTGCTACTGCTACTACTACTACTACTACTACTACTTACTACTACTACTACTACTGCTACTGCTACTACTACTACTACTACTACTACTACTACTACTACTACTGCTACTGCTACTACTACTACTACTACTACTACTGCTGCTGCTGCTGCTGCTGCTGCTGCTATTACTACTACTACTACTACTACTACTGCTACTTCTACTACTACTACTATTACTACTGCTACTGCTACTACTACTACTACTACTACTACTACTACTACTGCTACTGCTACTACTACTACTACTACTACTAATAATAATAATAATAATATTAATACTTATATGTATAATAAATAAATATTTTATTTGCTATATACATTATCATTACAATAACAAGGCCAGGGTGAGCAGGTAAACATCTTTATTTTAATGACTTACATGCTACTGCACTTTCATATAATTATTGTACATATTCGTTGATATGGACGATTGTTTTCTCACAATTAGAAAGCCTTGCTGTATTATTGAGCTGTAACGTACACTCCAAGAACAATATGCTTGTTTTTCAGTATGCTTCCTCTGCAAACACTGTACTTGCTCTGCAAACAGCGTACTTTCTCTTCAGTGTGTTTGCTCTACAAGCAGTGTTCTTGCTCTTCCAATACAGTTTCAGCATAATTCCCTTAGTCCCCCTTTCAACCAGATTGCCACCCCTGAACCCATCCTACATAAAAATTTCTGGGGCCGCACCTGGGAGGGAGGAATGAAAAACACAAAACGAGACAGTATAGAGAACGCTGGCTGACCATATCATAGGACTAGTGAAAGACTTAGGAATAATCGTATCAGAAGATCTGTCATTTGAAGAACCAATGTGGCATATGCAGCAAGGTTAAGGATGATGTCAGGGAAGCAATGTCAGTGACGATTCATTTCTAATCACTTACGCTCTTACGACCTGAATGCTATCTGTGTTCACTGCCTTTTTCAAGGCAGGAAAGTTAGTTGAGCTAGAAAAGGTACAGAGGTCGTCAACATCTTACATGGAATCAATAAAACATCTAAACTACTGAGTACACCTCGAAGCATTTCCTTCTCTCTGGAACGGAGAAGAGATTAATATTTGATAATTTATACATGGAAGATACTTGAGGGTCTGGTCCCTAAATTGCACACTGCTATAACAACTTGATAAAGTGAAAGATGTAATAGAAAGTGCGGAATAAACCAGGTGAAGAGCAGGGGAACCATGGGCACAATTAAAGAACACTGTGTCAATATATATGGTCCCAGACTTTTAACATGCTATCAGTAAATATCAAAAGTACTGACGGAACCAAGACAGAAGTTCTCACGAAGGAAGCCGAAGATCTTCCTTCTACAAGTGACGCAGGATCAAACGTGAGGCGATAGTTATGTGGGACTTCGGCCGCTAACACAAACAACCTGGCTGACTCAGCGATCAACAGGAAAATCTAGCAACAGCCCAAGTTGAGAAGGTGGAAGAATCCTGGTTTATACTACCACCACCACCACAATCGCCCCTACTGTCACCACCACTGCCCCTACATTAACATTACTGCCACTACCACAACCACCCCTACCACCACTGCCCCTACCATTAACATTACTACCACCACCACTACTATAATTATGCATTCTACATTACCAACATCATACACATTATTCCCATCACAACCACTACCACCATTCGTACCACTACTACCACCCCTTACCACAACCACTACAACAGCCAACAAACAATAATCAAAATAACTTTCTTATAACCTTCCCACTCTAAATATAATCAGTATTTAAAGTAAAAAAAAAATCCAGAAAAATCTCAATTCCTGACCTACTCCCGCGGATTTATTCTTCCGTTAAAACGAATGTAAATACGTCACAGAAATATAGTTCCTTGAAAATTCCTGGGCAGAGAAAATCGTAAATACAGGCCGGCTCTCCCACCTACTTTCGAATCGCAGGATTTTGATGGATTTACGTTGAAAGGATTTATTCTGATTTATTCCCGGATGTGATGGAATATTTTTGTTTTCTCCGTAGCTTGCTTATTCAGATAATTTTGTCGTATTTTGATTTATTGATTTTTTATGGCAGGTTTTTCTTTAGTTCTTATACATTTTAAACTTATACACACACACACACACACACACACACACACACACACACACACACACACACACACACACACACACACACACACACACACACACACACAGACAAAGACAGGATGTTCCAGGGAGGGGACACAGAAACAAGAGGCCACAATTGGAAGTTGAAGACACAAATGAGTCAGAGAGATAGTAGGAAGTATTTCTTCAGTCATAGAGTTGTAAGGCAGTGGAATAGCCTAGAAAATGACGTAGTGGAGGCAGGAACCATACACAGTTTTAAGACGAGGTTTGATAAAGCTCATGGAGCGGGGAGAGAGAGGGCCTAGTAGCAACCGGTGAAGAGGTGGGGCCAGGAGCTAGGACTCGACCCCTGCAACCACAAATAGGTGAGTACAAATAGGTGAGTACACACACACACAGGGGAGGATGAGCCAGCAAGACTGGATCTTGTGTTCACCCTGAGCAGTTCAGACATTGAGGACATCACTTACGAGAGGCCCCTTGGAGCTAGCGATCATGTGGTTCTGAGTTTTGACTATATAGTAGAGTTACAAGTGGAGAAGGTAACAGGAACTGAAGGGGACAGGCCAAACTATAAAAGGGGGGACTACACAGGTATGAGAAACTTCCTGCAGGAGGTTCATTGGGACAGAGAAATGGTAGG
>NC_069472.1:25032731-25055231 GCF_026875155.1 Cherax quadricarinatus
GGTCAGAGACCCTTGGAGCATGGGGCAAGTGTGCTCTAAAGTTCCTAATAGAGCTGGGTGAAAAGCTCATCATAGAAACAAAGGACCACAGGGCGACCAGCTTCCTCTTCCAGAGACTCAGTGTTGCGATCCAGAGAGGAAATGCCTGCAGCATTCTGGGCACGCGGCCCACTGCCGGGGAGCTGGACGAAGTATTCGAGATGTAGCTCTGAGTTACGTATGTTGTTTTACTTTGTATCGTAGTTTTGTGAATGTTCTGTCAATGTATTTTGTCTTTAAATATATATATATATATATATATATTATATATATATATTATATATATATATATATATATATATAATATAGGGGGGTGGTAGGAGAAAATTCTCAAACAGCTTCAGGGAGAATATTTAGTTTTCCCTGAAGCAAGTTTATTCTTTTCTCTGAGGATGAGGGTCCCTATAACAGTTCTAGAGGTGGTACCTTATATATATATATATATATATATATTATATATATATATATATATATATATATATATATATATATATATGTATGTATATATATATATTTATGTAAAGAGATAGCGAGAGAGAGAGAGTCTTCAATGCTTCTTAATTTGTCTAAGTGACCAGGTCAACCTATAAACTCAGTCTCTCTTCGTCTCTCTCTCTCTCTCTCTCTCTCTCTCTCTCTCTCTCTCTCCCTCTCTTTTCTCTTCTCTCTCCTCTCTTCTCTCTCTCTCTCTCTCTCTCTCTCTCTTCTCTCTCTCTCTCTCTCTCTCTCTCTCTCTCTCTCTCTCTCTCTCTCTCTCTCTCGTTTCTCATTTTTCGTTTGACTTCTATTTTTTTTTTTCTCTCTAAACTCTTTTTTCTCTTCTCTCTACTTCCCTATTCCATCTGCTTTCCTCTCTCTCTACCATCTTATTCCTTGTACTTTCCTTTTCCTTCTGCCTCTCTTCTTCATCCCTGTATATTTCCCTCTATCTTCCTCCTCCCTCTATCGTTCTCCTCCCTCTATCGTCCTTCCCTCTCATCGTCCTCTCCCTCTATCGTCTTCCTCCCTCTATCGTTCTCCTCCCTCTATCGTCCTCCTGTATCGTCCTCCTCCCTGTATCGTCCTCCTCCTGTATCGTCCTCTCCCTCTATCGTCCTCCCTCTATCGTTTCCCCCTCCCTCTATCTTCCTCCTCCCTCTATCGTCCTCCTCCCTCTGTCGTCCTCCTCCCTCTGTCGTCCTCCTCCCTCTATCGTCCTCCTCCCTCTGTCGTCCTCCTCCTCTGTCGTCCTCCTCCCTCTATCGTCCTCCTCCCTCTATCGTCCTCCTCCCTCTATCGTCCTCCTCCCTCTATCGTCCTCCCTCTATCGTCCTCCTCCCTCTATCGTCCTCCTCCCTCTATCGTCCTCCTCCCTCTATCGTCCTCCTCCCTCTATCGTCCTCCTCCCTCTATCGTCCTCCCTCTATCGTCCTCCTCCTTCTATCGTCCTCCCTCTATCTTCCTCCTCTCTCCCCTGCCTCCTTCAGTTATCAGTGTTATTTTAATTAACTTTTTATTTTAATCCCTAATTAATTATTATTGTCTTCTTTCCTCTGTGTAATCTTCCTCAACTAAAAAATATAGAGATAATCCTACTCGTAATTCAAAATAATATTAATTGATTTCGTATGATTCTTTATATTTATATTTGGCTTACCAGCGCGTGAGCCTTTGATTCCTGGGATATTATGGGAGCACATACGCACGCGCACACACGCACGCACACATGGAGCAGGGAGACTGTGGACCTAGTGGTGACCAACGAAAAGGCGCGGCCAGAAACTGTGACTCAACCCCTGCAACCACAAATAGGCGAGTACACACACCTAGAGCAGGGAGCGTACCTAGTGGCGACTAGCGAAGAGGCGGGACCAGGAGCTATGATTCGACCCCTGCAACCACAAATAGGTGGATACACACACACACACACACACATACGCACATTAAAATTTATGTGAAAGATTAAAGAGAGAGAAGACGGGACGCCCTGAGCATAACTCTGTTCCTCTTACTATAAATAGGTATCCAGAAATAGGTAGCCTCAAATCGGCATAAAGATATTGGTTTCTACAAATAGGTATCCATATATTGGTTTCTACAAATAGGTATCCATATATAGGTAACCACAAATAGGTATCCTGTATAGGTACCACTAAATTGGTATAAAAAATTGGCATCAACAAATTGGCGATCAGCATCATGTAGCAAGAGTCTTCGGTGTATCAGTTATTAGAGGAAGAAGAAGGAGGAGCCTGGAGAACTTTCCCCGTCTGCCACCATGGCAAGGGAACTCAAACTAAAAGGAAACGTATTTACCGTCATTCATTTATTCGTTATCTTGCCAGAAGCACGGTGACATCGCAGTTCAGATGCCCCTCCGAACTGTTAATTTTCCGTCTCTTTCAAATTATTAAATGCATTCTTGGTCTTGTTTTAATACTGCATTATTTTCTGACAGGTTACTGACATACGCTCTTGCTGCATCACTCATTGTAAGTAAATATGTTTATTTAGGTATAAGTACACATAAGTTTAATTATCATACATAGTGTAAATTACCTAGGATAACTCCCAAAATGTCAGACAAAGCAATTATTTCCACTGCGGTCTTTGAGGTGTCGCTGTCTTGAGGAACCCCAGACCAAGCTGGTTGGGTTGAGGCAGCCTGACTGCCTCTTCTTTGAGGAACCCCAGACCAAGCTGGTTTGGTTGAGGCAGCCTGACTGCCTCTTCTTTGAGGAACCCCAGACCAAGCTGGTTTGGTTGAGGCAATCTGACTGCCTCTCCTTTGAGGAACCCCAGACCAAGCTGGTTTGGTTGAGGCAGCCTGACTGCCTCTCCTTTGAGGAACCCCAGACCAAGCTGGTTTGGTTGAGGCAGCCTGACTGCCTCTTCTTTAAAGAACCCCAGACCAAGCTGGTTTGGTTGAGGCAGCCTGACTGCCTCTTCTTTAAAGAACCCCAGACCAAGCTGGTTTGGTTGAGGCAATCTGACTGCCTCTCCTTTGAGGGACCCCAGACTAAGCTGGTTTGGTTGAGGCAGCATGACTGCCTGTGTGCGAATGCTACTGACATCAGCCTGAGCAACAAGACGGCTGAGAGTGTTGCCCAGGGCAATGGCACTAATTCCTCCATCTTTCTTTCTCAGGGCACAAAGGGATACACAATAAAAGAACGGTTTAATTTCGTCGGGAATCAGAGGAGCCAGAAAGTTGTTGACGAACCTCGTGATCTCCGATACAAGGATGTGTCTAATCTCGCTCAGAACTGGCGCTACAATTTCTTTTAAATGTTGAGCCTTTAGTCCACTGTAGCCCCAACGCAACCATATATGTATATGTAGGCTAAGTGTTTATATTATATAAATTGACTCAAAGACATGGTCAAACCAAACACAAATAATTCATGTTTAGATATAAAATAACAACGACGACAAAAGCAACAACAACGACGACAGCAACAGCAATAACGACAACAACAGTACCCAACCAACCCTCTAATAACCTAAATTACTTGGTTTCTGTCACATGTAATACAGCTTTGTAGTTCTTCAACACATAATTCGGATTAACGCGCCGTGAATACGTTGCTAAAAGATTATTAACACGAGATTGCAGCCTCTGTGAGGCTGTTGCATCAGTTGCACTCTGCAACTGTCACAAACTTCCTGCTATTTGACCACTCAAAGTCCACATTGCTGACTCGTTCATATGTTGCTCACTGACAACCATACTCAACATAATTCTTCAACTTGGAGTTCTGACAATTTTTATATATATATATATATATATATATATATATATATATATATATATATATATATATATATATATATATATATATATATATATATATACATATATATATGCAATAAGATCACAGTAAACAGGTGATTTCAGAATATGCAAAACAACCACTCTGAAAGAAAGCGCTTGGAATTTCTCTATTCTTTCAGAGTGGTTGTTTTGCATATATATAATAATATATATATATATATATATATATATATATATATAATATATATATATATATATATATATATATATATATATGCAAAACAACCACTCTGAAAGAATAGAGAAATTCCAAGCGCTTTCGTGACTACTCACATTATCAAGGAACTATGAAAGTAAAGCATCCAAGGAAGCTACATAAGGGGTCTGGCCAGCACCTCACTATCAGATCCCACAACGGTTAAACACGTGACGAGCGGTGACCCAACTTGGATAGGTCCTTTGCACAACTCACCCACAAACTATTCTACCCAAGAAAATTTAAAAATTATTATTTGTCCAGTGTATTATTAAATTCTTCCCAAATTCTATTAATTATAAATGGATCTAATTTAATAAACCAAAGGAAATATTCATATTATTGTCAAAACTGCTTTTTATGAAACAAGATTCAATTATATTCCTATCGACCATGGACTTGCTTGATACTACTTTCTCAACTTTTTGAAAATCAATTGGATGGTTAAAATCTCTTACATGAATAAATAGAGCATTGGAATCTTGTCCAGTTCTAATGCTATATTTATGTTGTTTTAATCTTAGTTCGAGATTTTTACCAGTTTGACCGTAATAAACTTTATCGCAAATTTTACAAGGAATCTTATAGACACATCCATCAGCATTTTGGGGGGAATTCTATATCAAAAGTTTTTTTTACTGTATCAAGATTTTTGAATACAACTTTAATATTAAAAGTCTTAAGAAGAGAAGGCATATCAACCAAGTTTTCATGGTAAGGGAGAACCAACATATTTTTAGTTGAATAAGGCTGGTTGTCCCTTTTTGGATTATAAAAAGTGTTTCTAGCAACTTTAAAAGATTTATCAATTACATTTCTTGGGTATTTCAAGTCATTACCTATTTCATAAATTTTGGATATTTCCTCATCTATGAACTCAGGACTACAAATTCGTAAAGCTCTCAAAAACATTGATGAGAAAACAGACAGTTTGACTCCAGCCTTATTCAACTAAAAATATGTTGGTTCTCCCTTACCATGAAAACTTGGTTGATATGCCTTCTCTTCTTAAGACTTTTAATATTAAAGTTGTATTCAAAAATCTTGATACAGTAAAAAAACTTTTGATAAAGAATTCCCCCCAAAATGCTGATGGATGTGTCTATAAGATTCCTTGTAAAATTTGCGATAAAGTTTATTACGGTCAAACTGGTAAAAATCTCGAACTAAGATTAAAACAACATAAATATAGCATTAGAACTGGACAAGATTCCAATGCTCTATTTATTCATGTAAGAGATTTTAACCATCCATTTGATTTTCAAAAAGTTGAGAAAGTAGTATCAAGCAAGTCCATGGTCGACAGGAATATAATTGAATCTTGTTTCATAAAAAGCAGTTTTGACAATAATATGAATTTCCTTTGGTTTATATAAATTAGATCCATTTATAAATTAATAGAATTTGGGAAGAATTTAATAATACACTGGACAAATAATAATTTTAAAATTTTCTTGGGTAGAATAGTTTGTGGGTGAGTTGTGCAAAGGACCTATCCAAGTTGGGTCGCCGCGCGTCACGTGTTTAACCGTTGTGGGATCTGATAGTGAGGTGCTGGCCAGACCCTTATATAGCTTCCTTGGATGCTTTACTTTCATAGTTCCTTGATAATGTGAGTAGTCACGAAAGCGCTTGGAATTTCTCTATTCCTTCAGAGTGGTTGTTTTGCATATTTTGAAATCACCTGTTTACTGTGATCTTATTGCATATATATAAAATATATATATATATAATATATATATATATATATATATATATATATATAATATATATATATATATATATATATAACTATATATATATATATATATATATATATTTATAATATATATATTTATTATCACACTGGCCGATTCCCACCAAGGCAGGGTTGCCCGAAAAAGAAAAACTTTCACCATCATTCACTCTATCACTGTCTTGCCAGAAGGGTGCTCTACACTACAGTTTTTAAACTGCAACATTAACACCCCTCCTTCAGAGTGCAGGCACTGCACCTCCCATCTCCAGGACTCAAGTCCGGCCTGCCGGTTTCCCTGAACCCCTTCATAAATGTTACTTTGCTCACACTCCAACAGCACGTCAAGTATTAAAAACTGTTTGTCTCCATTCACTCCTATCAAACACGCTCACGCATGCCTGCTGGAAGTCCAAGCCCCTCGCACACAAAACCTCCTTTTCCCCCCTCCCTCCAACCTTTCCTAGGCCGACCCCTACCCCGCCTTCCTTCCACTACAGACTGATACACTCTTGAAGTCACTCTGTTTCGCTCCATTCTCTCTACATGTCCGAACCACCTCAACAACCCTTCCTCAGCCCTCTGGAAAACAGTTTTGGTAATCCTGCACCACCTCCTAACTTCCAAACTACGAATTCTCTGCATTATATTCACACCACACATTGCCCTCAGACATGACATCTCCACTGCCTCCACACATTGCCCTCAGACATGACATCTCCACTGCCTCCACACATTGCCCTCAGACATGACATCTCCACTGCCTCCAGCCTTCTCCTCGCTGCAACATTCATCACCCATGCTTCACACCCATATAAGAGCGTTGGTAAAACTATACTTTCATACATTCCCCTCTTTGCCTCCAAGGACAAAGTTCTTTGTCTCCACAGACTCCTAAGTGCACCACTCACCCTTTTCCCCTCATCAATTCTATGATTCACCTCATCTTTCATAGACCCATCCGCTGACACGTCCACTCCCAAATATCTGAATACATTCTCCTCCTCCATACTCTCTCCCTCCAATCTGATATCCAATCTTTCATCACCTAATCTTTTTGTTATCCTCATAACCTTACTCTTTCCTGTATTCACTTTTAATTTTCTTCTTTTGCACACCCTACCAAATTCATCCACCAATCTCTGCAACTTCTCTTCAGAATCTCCCAAGAGCACGGTGTCATCAGCAAAGAGCAACTGTGACAACTCCCACTTTATGTGTGATTCTTTATCTTTTAACTCTACGCCTCTTGCCAAGACCCACGCATTTACTTCTCTTACAACCCCATCTATAAATATATTAAACAACCACGGTGACATCACGCATCCTTGTCTAAGGCCTACTTTTACTGGGAAATAATTTCCCTTTTTCCTACATACTCTAACTTGAGCCTCACTATCCTCGTAAAAACTCTTCACTGCTTTCAGTAACCTACCTCCTACACCATACACCTGCAACATCTGCCACATTGCCCCCCTATCCACCCTGTCATACGCCTTTTCCAAATCCATAAATGCCACAAAGTCCTCTTTAGCCTTATCTAAATACTGTTCACTTATAGGTTTCACTGTAAACACCTGGTCCACACACCCCCTACCTTTCGTAAAGCCTCCTTGTTCATCTGCTATCCTATTCTCCGTCTTACTCTTAATTCTTTCAATAATAACTCTACCATACACTTTACCAGGTATACTCAACAGACTTATCCCCCTATAATTTTTGCACTCTCTTTTGTCCCCTTTGCGTTTATACAAAGGAACTATGCATGCTCTCTGCCAATCTCTAGGTACCTTACCCTCTTCCATACATTTATTAAATAACTGCACCAACCACTCCAAAACTATATCCCCACCTGCTTTTAACATTTCTATCTTTATCCCATCAATCCCGGCTGCCTTACCCCCTTTCATTTTACCTACTGCCTCACGAACTTCCCCCACACTCACAACTGGCTCTTCCTCACTCCTACAAGATGTTATTCCTCCTTGCCCTATACACGAAATCACAGCTTCCCTATCTTCATCAACATTTAACAATTCCTCAAAATGTTCCCTCCATCTTCGCAATACCTCTAACTCTCCATTTAATAACTCTCCTCTCCTATTTTTAACTGACAAATCCATTTGTTCTCTAGGCTTCCTTAACTTGTTAATCTCACTCCAAAACTTTTTTTTATTTTCAACAAAATTTGTTGATAACATCTCACCCACTCTCTCATTTGCTCTCTTTTTGCATTGCTTCACCACTCTCTTAACCTCTCTCTTTTTCTCCATATACTCTTCCCTCCTTGCATCACTTCTACTTTGTAAAAACTTCTCATATGCTAACTTTTTCTCCCTTACTACTATCTTTACATCATCATTCCACCAATCGCTCCTCTTCCCTCCCGCACCCACTTTCCTGTAACCACAAACTTCTGCTGAACCCTCTAACACTACATCTTTAAACCTACCCCATACCTCTTCGACCGCATTACCTATGCTCTCATTAGCCCATCTATCCTCCAATAGCTGTTTTTATCTTACCCTAACTGCCTCCTCTTTTAGTTTATAAACCTTCCCCTCTTTCTTCCCTGATGCTTCTATTCTTCTTGTATCCCATCTACCTTTTACTCTCAGTGTAGCTACAACTAGAAAGTGATCTGATATATCTGTGGCCCCTCTATAAACATGTACATCCTGAAGTCTACTCAACAGTCTTTTATCTACCAATACATAATCCAACAAACTACTGTCATTTCGCCCTACATCATATCTTGTATACTTATTTATCCTCTTTTTCTTAAAATATGTATTACCTATAACTAAACCCCTTTCTATACAAAGTTCAATCAAAGGGCTCCCATTATCATTTACACCTGGCACCCCAAACTTACCTACCACACCCTCTCTAAAATTTTCTCCTACTTTAGCATTCAGGTCCCCAACCACAATTACTCTCTCACTTGGTTCAAAGGCTCCTATACATTCACTTAACATCTCTCAAAATCTCTCTCTCTCCTCTGCATTCCTCTCTTCTCCAGGTGCATACACGCTTATTATGACCCACTTTTCGCATCCAACCTTTACTTTAATCCACATAATTCTTGAATTAACACATTCATATTCTCTTTTCTCCTTCCATAACTGATCCTTCAACATTACTGCTACCCCTTCCTTTGCTCTAACTCTCTCAGATACTCCAGATTTAATCCCATTTATTTCCCCCCACCGAAACTCCCCTACCCCCTTCAGCTTTGTTTCGCTTAGGGCCAGGACATCCAATTTCTTTTCATTCATAATATCAGCAATCATCTGTTTCTATATATATATATATATATATATATATATATATATATATATATATATATATATATATATATATTATATGTATATATATATATATATATATATATATATATATAATATATATATATATATATATATATATATATATATATATATTATATATATATTATATATATATATATATATATAATATATATATATAATGTGTGTAGTAAGATCTAACTTTTATGATGGGGTCAGTTATCTCAGGAAACACACTGGGTAAACCCTACAAACGTACCCATTTAGGGCAACGCTTCACCCGTACCTATGTAACTGGAACAATTACATCACTTGATTATGAGGACGCCAAAAAATGTAATTTACCTGCTGTTTTGAAGCAGGGAAAAATATTTTTTGTTATTCAGAATGAACCCAGAACAAAAACAGTAACCAAAACATTACGTTTTCACGACATAGACAGACAAGAACCTCAGGCGGGATTAACACACACACACACACACACACACACACACACACACACACACACACACACACACACACACACACACACACGATAAGGTTGAAGAAATTAGAAGAATTGTTTATACTTTGTATGCTACAGTTTAAAGCAGTGTGGGTTATACAAAGACTAATGTAGTCTCAAACCTCTGTTTGCTCACCTCGAGGCAGACATGTTGTCTGTGTATTTACGAGAGATGCAGCATGAGTGCTTACCGTGAATGACAAGGAGTTCTGTGAGTTCAAGAAATTATTTAACGTGTTCTTTTTGAAGTGAAGGAGAACAAAGTGAACAAAGAAAGGGATGGAGAACACCAGCGGTGATCCTACAACAAACACACTGGAGACATTCCGTAAACACACAATACACATACATAATAAACACACATAAGAAACACAAGAAACACACAAAAGAACACACAACTAGGAAACCGGTCGTTAGATTGGTTAATTATGTTTTAAGCATATCGACTACACGATGATCATTAAGACTGTAAGCAAACTGTTCACCACCAGTCAACACTTCTTTAATATGGGACTATAAGGTTTAAAGTAAACTTTGGAAGTGTATATATACTGTGATATACACCCCTCCATGTATACATATAGTGTTGCTCTTAGTGAACACTCACACACACACACATAATAACACGATTGCAAACAAACCACGGAACGAGTGGGGTTTGAACTGGTCCCAGGAGCTGTGAATCGACCCCTCCAACCACAGTTAGGTGAGTACACACACACACACATACACATCAAGAGAGATATACTCATCAAAATACAAAGTGTGGAGAGGCTACTGAGTGAAGCTGATACATCAAAGACTAACACACCTGAGAATGCATTGTTATGTCTGAGTTATCAATCGAAGCATTCCCATGAGTAAAGAGGCATCTCGCTCATGGACTTCCTCTGAATTAATGTATAATAACATGATTGCAAACAACCCAGGGAACGGATGGGGTTTCAACTCATGGCAAGTGAGTTCAAAAATTCACATGCCAGTGCGTTAATCAGCTGGCCGAGTGGTTAACGCAGTGGCCTGTGAATTTTAATTAATTAATATATATATAATTAATATATATTTAATTTTTACGATTGTGGGTAGCGTGTCTGAGGTGTGTTGAGGTTCAAGTCTGTAACTGGCTGAGTGCGTTTTTACCTTGAGTAATTTATGTAATTGCAAACTTCCATTTATTTTATATATTATTACGCTCTTAAAGAAAATAGCAAAAGCATATTTTATGGTTGTGAATTCAAGCATTTTTTACTAATACGTATTTTGTTTGTGAGAATTATGGGCCTAAATACTCGACCTGTCAGTGCAAGAAGACATTCTTGTTGAGTATAGAGAATTAGGCCGTTGTAGAGTGAGGCTAATTATGGCAAGTGATGCAATAAAGAAGAATTCAAACCACAATACCATGATTATGATAACAATGCACAACTAACCCACAGTACCATGACTGTAATTCACAACTAACCCACAGTACCATGACTAATTCACAACTAACCCACAGTACCATGACTGTAATTCACAACTAACCCACAGTACCATGACTAACAATTCACAACTAACCCACAGCATCATGACTGTAATTCACAACTAACCCACAGTACCATGACTAATTCACAACTAACCCACAGTACCATGACTAATTCACAACTAACCCACAGTACCATGACTATAAATCACAAACAACCTACAGTGCCATGACTAACAATTCACAACTAACCCACAGTACTGTGACTAACAATTCACAACTAACCCACAGTACCATGACTATAATTCACAACTAACCCACAGTACCATGACTATAATTCACAACTAACGCACAGTACCATGACTATAATTCACAACTAACCCACAGTACAATGACTACAACAATTCACAACTAACCCACAATACCATGACTACAACAGTTCACAACGAAAATTTAAAAGAGTTTTCGGTCCTTCCTGAATAATGGTCCCTTTTGATAATTAGTCCAGGACCGTAAGGTCGTCTGAAGTGACCAAGTGACCGCCTTGAAGTGTGTGTTAGATGTGAGGGAATTGAGAGGATACCTGAGTGATAGGAGATCTGAATGGTAGGAGACCTGAGTGGTAGGAGACCTGAATGATACCATCTGCTCATCACTTGTTCATCACCAGCCCATTACCTGCCCATCACCTATTCATCACCAGCCCATTCCATCCACTGCAGCCGCCCATTACTAGTACATTACCCAAATAACCTATTACTAATACATTAATTACTTATCACTTGCGTCCATCTCTGAAAAATTAGCAAGAATTCTAGCCAAAGCAATAAACCCCCAATATTAGTAGTAGTACTAATACTAATAATAATAATATCACAACAAGTACTACAACTACTACTGCTACTACTAATATCACCACAAGTACTACAACTACTACTACCACAAGTACTACTACTACTACTACCTACAACGATAATATCATGCTTTGCACCTCACTCAGTGTTCATGTATTGTTTGTAACGGCTTAATAAAGCTCCTGGAGAGCGAAACGTTACCATAATGAAATGTCACATTAGCTGCACTTGTGTCCTCTTCCCTAACAGCACCAGTAGGGAACCCACACCTGGTCAAACACCTCTCCTGCCCATTACCTATCCATCACGTGCCCATTACCTCACTATTACCTGCCCATTACTTGTCTACCACCTTCCCTTCACTTAATGTTGACCTTCATTTAACCAATTAACATTAGATTGAAGCTCTTAGTTGTTAATTGCTCCCTCTGTCTGTTTGTCTCTCTGTCTCTACCTCTCTCTCTCTGTCTGTCTGTCTGTCTGTCTCTGTCTCTGTCTGTCTGTCTCTCTATTTCTTTTATAACGCAGCTTAATTACATTTCTTGATAAATTTTAATTAATTTGTGTCTGGTGATTCAGTTTAATTACTTAATATTTTCTGATTCAGCTTAATTATTAACTTAAATTTTATTATATTTAGGCTTTTTATGATATATAATTGATGTTTTTTGACCTTTATTGTTATTATTGTAAAGTTCTCAAATAATATTCTATTATCTATAAATATTTCTATTTTTTATTTAAATTCTTATTTCATATACATATATATATATATATATATATATATATATATATATATATATATATATATATATATATATATATATATATATATATTATATATATATATATATATATTGCTCTTCACTTTTTTTCCTCAAATTATTTTTTTTCGTTTATTCTTTTGCATTTTATCTTGAATTATCGTCCTCTTCCCATTTTCTTTTTTTAGTTTTCAAAGAGTTTAAAAATTTTTTCCCCCCTTTCTGTATCCAGTAAATTTGTATAAGTTTTAAATGTTTTTTTTCATCATTCTCCGTTTATCTTGTATTTTGTTATGATTCTCCTTTTATCGTGTATTGTGTTATTCTCCGTTTATTGTTTATTCTGCTATCATTTCCTGATTTTCCTGTGTTTCGTGTGCGTTCTGTATTTATCCTGTGCTGTGTTATCGTTCTGCATTTATCCTGTGTTGTTATCTTTCTGTGTTTATCCTGTGTTGTGTTATCGTTCTGTGTTTATCCTGGTGTGTGTTATCGTTCTGTGTTTATCCTGTGTTCTATTATCCCGGGTTATCCCCCTCACTGCTCTCTCTTCAAGAGATTGACTAACAAAATACTAGAGAAAGCAAAAATAAACTGTTTTTTTCCTGGCTTTTGTTGTGTCTGGCAGTTTGGAAAATGCAGATAGATTTTTAGAGAGAGAGAGAGAGAAAGAGAGAGAGGGAGAGATACTAATGGTTCATAATCACTGGCAGAGCTAACTCTCGACAGCAGGAAAAAAATCAGAATAAAGCTATAACAACATAAACACACACAGACATGTGTATATATATATATATATATATATATATATATATATATATATATATATATATATATACATATACATATATATATATATATATATATATATATATATATATATATATATATATATATATTATATATATATATATATCAGTTTGTCAGTTTGTATACAAAACTTTTAATTGCTTTTTCCTTTGCAATGAACAAACGACCCATTGTTTGTTGCATGCTCTTCAACGACAGTTATGTACGCCCTTGCAAAGGGTATTCCTCATGTGATTTGTCTGTAGTTACTTCGTGTCTGCAATATATATATATATATATATATATATATATATATATATATATATATATATATATATATATAAATATATATATATATATATATATATATATAACAAAATTTATTTTGGGTATCAAATAGTTGTGGGTCTCTGATCTATATAAATTATTGATTTATATAATTCCTAACAAGGCATGTTTTAGCCATAAGCCTATTAGTGATATATATTTTGTTAATTTATTATTATAAGCTGAATTTACAGAGCTGTATTTCACGCAATTTCCTAATTATTTTAATCTTATAATCTTCTCAAATCAAAGTCACTTTTTTCGTGACAGAAAAAATAATATTGTAACTACTGCCATTTGTTTTTTTTCTCTCTCTCTCTCTCTCTAATATGTATATTATATATATATATATATATATATATATATATATATATATATATATATATATATATATATATATATAATATATATATATATATATATATATATATATATATATATATATTATTATTATTATTATTATTATTTTATTATCACACCGGCCGATTCCCACCAAGGCAGGGTGGCCCGAAAAAGAAAAACTTTCACCATCATTCACTCCATCACTGTGTTGCCAGAAGGGTGCTTTACACTACAGTTTTTAAACTGCAACATTAAACACCCTCCTTCAGAGTGCAGGCACTGTACTTCCCATCTCCAGGACTCAAGTCCGGCCTGCCGGTTTCCCTGAACCCCTTCATAAATGTTACTTTGCTCACACTCCAACAGCACGTCAAGTATTAAAAACCATTTGTCTCCATTCACTCCTATCAAACACGCTCACGCATGCCTGCTGGAAGTCCAAGCCCCTCGCACACAAAACCTCCTTTACTCCCTCCCTCCAACCTTTCCTAGGCCGACCCCTACCCCGCCTTCCTTCCACTACAGACTGATACACTCTTGAAGTCACTCTGTTCCGCTCCATTCTCTCTACATGTCCGAACCACCTCAACAACCCTTCCTCAGCCCTCTGGACAACAGTTTTTGTAATCCCACACCTCCTCCTAACTTCCAAACTACGAATTCTTTGCATTATATTCACACCACACATTGCCCTCAGACATGACATCTCCACTGCCTCCAGTCTTCTCCTCGCTGCAACATTCATCACCCATGCTTCACACCCATATAAGAGCGTTGGTAAAACTATACTCTCATACATTCCCCTCTTTGCCTCCAAGGACAAAGTTCTTTGTCTCCACAGACTCCTAAGTGCACCACTCACGCTTTTCCCCTCATCAGTTCTATGATTCACCTCATCCTTCATAGACCCATCCGCTGACACGTCCACTCCCAAATATCTGAATATATGCACCTCCTCCATACTCTCTCCCTCCAATCTGATATCCAATCTTTCATCACCTAATCTTTTTCCTATCCTCATAACCTTACTCTTTCTTGTATTCACTTTTAATTTTCTTCTTTTGCACACCCTACCAAATTCATCCACCAATCTCTGCAACTTCTCTTCAGAATCTCCCAAGAGCACAGTGTCATCAGCAAAGAGCAACTGTGACAACTCCCACTTTATGATTCTTTATCTTTTAACTCCACGCCTCTTGCCAAGACCCTCGCATTTACTTCTCTTACAACCCCATCTATAAATATATTAAACAACCACGGTGACATCACACATCCTTGTCTAAGGCCTACTTTTACTGGGAAATAATTTCCCTCTTTCCTACATACTCTAACTTGAGCCTCACTATCCTCATAAAAACTCTTCACTGCTTTCAGTAACCTACCTCCTACACCATACACCTGCAACATCTGCCACATTGCCCCCCTATCCACCCTGTCATACGCCTTTTCCAAATCCATAAATGCCACAAAGACCTCTTTAGCCTTATCTAAATACTGTTCCCTTATATGTTTCACTATAAACACCTGGTCCACACACCCCCTACCTTTCCTAAAGCCTCCTTGTTCATCTTCTATCCTATTCTCTGTCTTACTCTTAATTCTTTCAATAATAACTCTACCATACACTTTACCAGGTATACTCAACAGACTTATCCCCCTATAATTTTTGCACTCTCTTTTGTCCCCTTTACTTTTATACAAAGGAACTATGCATGCTCTCTGCCAATCCCTAGGTATCTTACCCTTTCCATACATTTATTAAATAATTGCACCAACCACCCCAAAAAACTATATCCCCACCTGCTTTTATCATTTCTATCTTTATCCCATCAATCCCGGCTGCCTTACCCCCTTTCATTTTACCTACTGTCTCACGAACTTCCCCCACACTCACAACTGGCTCTTCCTCACTCCTACAAGATGTTATTCCTCCTTGCCTATACACGAAATCACAGCTTCCCAATCTTCATCAACATTTAACAATTCCTCAAAATATTCCCTCCATCTTCCCAATACCTCTAACTCTCCATTTAATAACTCTCCTCTCCTATTTTTAACTGACAAATCCATTTGTTCTCAAGGCTTCCTTAACTTGTTAATCTCACTCCAAAACTTTTTCTATTTTCAACAAAATTTGTTGATAACATCTCACCCACTCTCTCATTTGCTCTCTTTTTACATTGCTTCACCACTCTCTTAACCTCTCTCTTTTCTCCATATACTCTTCCCTCCTTGCTTCGCTTCTACTTTGTAAAAACTTTTCATATGCTAACTTTTCTCCCTTACTACTCTCTTTACATCATCATTCCACCAATCGCTCCTCTTCCTCCCGCACCCACTTTCCTGTAACCACAAACTTCTGCTGAACACTCTAACACTACATTTTTTAACCTACCCCATACCTCTTCGACCCCATTGCCTATGCTCTCATTATATATATATATATATATATATATATATATATATATATATATATATATATATATATATATATATATATATTATAAAAATTAATTTCGAGATGAATGTAGCAACCTAGAGTTTTGGTACTCTGAATATACTGGTGACCGTTTAGCATAACCAGTCAGCTACTCTCTCGGACAGCCAGTCAGCTACTCCCTCTGACAGACAGAGAGTCAGCTAATTAATCAGTCAACCAGCTAGTCAGTTAGTTAACTACCCAGTTATATAACCAGTTATCAGAACGGCAACGAGTCACTAAACTAAACCAGCCAACCAACTAGCCAGCAATCCAGGAAGTCAGCAAGCCCTCAAGCAAGCAAGCCAACCAATTAATCTAAGAGCCAATCAGCCAACAAGCAAACAATCCATAAAGCCAGCCGGCCAGCCAGCCAGCCAGCTAGCCAGCCAGTCAGCCAGCCAGCCAGCCAGCCAGCCAGCCAGCCAGCCAGCCAGCCAGCCAGCCAGCCAGCCAGCCAGCCAGCCAGCCAGCTATTTCAGAGCCACATAAGAAGGAATATAACAATAAAAGACTAAATAAGATTCAATAATTGCTGCAGTTAACTAACAATGACAGGGAGGTTTGAAAAGCTCTGAACACGAAGTTCAAAGAGGTGTTTACCGAGAACCAGGGAACATGGTAAGAAAAGGGAAGAAATGGACGAGCAATAGAGGCTAGATGAAGTTAAAGCAATACTGGAGGAACTAAAGAGTTCCCCGAAGAAATAAAAGATATAACTAAACACTGGGAGCAGAAACAACATCACTCTGGGTGATCCAGATGGTGTACAACTAACAATAAAAACTTGTTTTTGCAACCTGTGGGGTTCCCCTCACATTACCTTGGGTACTTCAAGAATTGCAGGTACTGTGTGATAAAATATCGGGTACGTACAATAAGTAAACGGAATGGAGACATTGCCAAATAACTGGAAAACTGCAAAAAAATTCCAGACATAAAAATAGGGAAACCAGAGAGGAATCGCTGCACTGTAGACCAGCATCACTAACATACTAGCTAGACCAGCATCACTGACTAGCATACTAGCTAGATCAGCATCACTGACTAACATACTTGCTAGACCAGCATCACTGACTAGCATACTTGCTAGACCAGCATCACTGACTAACATACTAGCTAGACCAGCATCACTGACTAACATACTTGCTAGACCAGCATCACTGACTAGCATACTTGCTAGACCAGCATCACTGACTAACATACTAGCTAGACCAGCATCACTGACTAACATACTTGCTAGACCAGCATCACTGACTAGCATACTAGCTAAAGTACTAGAACGCTTAATAACAAGTACATATCATCTATATAACTTCTCGTTAACCATGGAACTGTTGGTAGAAACTTACCACAGAATCCTTCAGAGCATCGTGTATGACGCTCCACACTAACGCCAGTCCTGAAACTTACAAATGATAAAACATATAAAGAAATTTGAGAAGATGCAAAGCTTTGAGAGGAAACTGGTGCGAGAACCTAGGGGAGGAGTTACAAGGAAAAACAACGCAAGCTTTAGCTAACTGTTTCAGAAAACAGGGCTAGAGGAGACATTATCAAAATGTACAAGATACTCTCGGAATTAGGGTACATAAGTTGTGAAGAAAGGGAGCTAGAAATAATACATAATACATTACAACATGTGTAACATATAAGCAACAGTCTCGTGGTAGCAGGTAGAATGTGCCAGATTGAGAAGTTGTGAAGGCAGCGGTTTCAGGAGTACCTATAATAGAGCATTATTGATATAAATTAATCAAGTTGACTGACAATTAAAAGGCAGGGGTCAGGAGCTATGACTCGACCCTTGTAACAACCAGAGGGGCACACATGTTTCCCTTGGTTTATTTCCGTACATACACAAAAGTGGGTTCCCCTTCCACTTTTATACACAACAGTACACACACCAGAAAAATCGTGGATCTCCTGGTGTGGCTGAGGGCAGCCAGCCAGGGCAACTGCTGTTGTTGTTGCTCAAGTATTTTCCTTCTTTTCTCTAGCAAGGAAAAATAATAAATAAACAAAACAAGTAAAAGGCACAGTGGGGTGATGTGTACAGTTTTTCATCTGTTGTCTTTTTGCTGAGAACTTTTGTTGAGTTGTCGACTGTATGAGGACTCTAGTGGACATAAGTCACTTTGTTTTAACTTTTATGTCGAGGGTAGCATGGTGACACTGTCTAGATGATGTGTCGAAGGTAGCATGGTGACACTATCTAGATGATGTGTCGAGGGTAGCATGGTGACACTATCTAGATGATGTGTCAAGGGTAGCATGGTGACACTGTCTAGATGATGTGTCGAAGGTAGCATGGTGACACTATCTAGATGATGTGTCAAGGGTAGCATGGTGACACTGTCTAGATGATGTGTCGAGGGTAGCATGGTGACACTGTCTAGATGATGTGTCGAGGGTAGCATGGTGACACTGTCTAGATGTGTTGAGGGTAGGATGGTAACTCCATCAAGATGATGTGTCCGGGGTAGCATGGTGACACTATCTAGATGATGTGTCCGGGGTAGCATGGTGACACTATCTAGATGATGTGTCCGGGGTAGCATGGTGACTCCATCTAGACGATTCTGCATGCCATTAAGTCTGCATAGTTTGGTCTTCCTTTGTAATGGGTTACGAGCTGTGGCTAGGCTTCTCTTGATGATGTCATTAGCCTTACGAGCCGTGCGTTCTTCAGCTTTCCATGGCAGGTGAGATTGCGTATGCTAAATTGGTCTGCTGCAGATACACTTGTGTCCGGTGAGGATAGGTGCGGCGAGGCACAGGGCTACACCATTAAAAATGGTTAGAAAGTACCCAGGAAGAAATTTGAGACAGCCATTAAGGAAATCCCCAGGCTGAGCTGTAACAGCTAGAAGCGACCTCACTCCAGCGTAAGCTTTAATAGCCAGGAAGCGACCTCAGTTCTTCCCGGAAACATTCTCAGGCACGTATGTAAATAAGACACAATGTGCGGGTTATGGCATTTTACTTATAAAAACTTTTCGTCCACCAGAGGCTTAATTCAGAAAATAACACTACATGGTTCTCTGAACCATTCATCTACAAACCTGTCAAACACTGCAACTTCTTGGGATCATAATACTTGGGAATTCTTCGTTTGCCTAACCCTGGACACGACCTATTTCCACATTGGACAAATGTGATACCACCTACGACTGCTGCACCTCTCCTGCCTACGGTATATAAGCTACTTCTCAGCACATATGCAGTATTCTATTCAAGATTGATGGACTGACCACATCGACTCAAGGTTGAGGGACTGATTACCTCATTCTCCTACTGTTCTTCACGTTTCTCCTTTGTATGGACTGATGAAGCCACTGTGTGGCGAAACGTTTCCTCAATAAAGATACCCAAGAGTTGCAAATGTGTCTAATTTATCAACTACATGGGTCTATATAGAGGTTGGTGAGAGGTTCTCTTGGTATATTCTACCATTGTATTACTAATCTCATGCAATGTTGAGACCATATTCTCAATTATAAGGGCATACTACTGAGTTTAATGGATACATTTTTGAGAGGCTGGGTTGTTTGAAGATATGCCTTTATCTTTGATATACCTTCGATAGGTTCCGAGAATCTACTCCCGGAGCCCGGTTATGGAAATATAAACACAAATGCAGTATAATGTGATCCTTTATTGACTACGTTTCGCCCACACAGTGGGCCTTTTCAAGTTTATATTTCCATTGTGTCGGTATTTTATACCATTTATTTCCAGCCCGGTTATGGGCCAGGTTCGTCTGGTGTTTGCCTTGTTTAGCAAGCTTGCTGTTGGTGGCCCACTACCCCTCATCACAACCTGGTTGATCTGGCTCCTGGTGAAGATACTTGTCCAGTTTCCTCTTTAAGACTTCTACATGTGTCCCAGCAGTGTTTTTGACCACGAACTTTGATACAGTTTTCCCTTATTCTGCCTCCATATTTTACATCCTTGAGACTTGGTACGTGTAATAACAACGATGTACAAGAAAATAGTGCACCAGATAAAAAGTAATTTACGTACCTACAACAAGAATGACAAGAAGCTACAGTTGTATATTGAGAAAAAATGTGGAGCTGAAGGGATACTATAAAGTTTTTCTTTGTATAATGTTTAATCAATGGAATGACTTATGAGAGGAAAAAGTAAATGCTACGACATCTGGAAATTTAAAAAATAAATACACGATGAACAAAATATTGATGATGAGACACCAGAAGAACAGTTTTGCTCTATGTATTATGTTTAACTATACCATTAATTATAGGAATTAGAGACGATATGCAGTTTATGGCATTTATTGAGAAGACGTTTCGTCTTTGGTGAACGAAACGTCCATTCAGTAAAATTATATAAATCGCATATCATAACTTATTTGCATAGCTCTGTTACTGTAGATACAAATAAGTCAACTCAAATAGGTAATGGCCATTCACCTCCAATTCCTTTTGGAACTCACTTCCTGGAACCAAGTTATTAAGTTTATAGTAAAAAAATTTCCAATAGTATTTGTTCTATACCACAGCTTCAGGTTTGTTCTTCAGTGGACTGCAGATTTATCTGACTGCTTTGTAAGTATTCGTCTTACAAATAAAGGAGACGAGGTCAATCCTAAGGGCTAGTGGAGACTATAGGCACGATCTCTACCACCACGGTGCTCTCAACACCACCTCCGGGGCTGGGGGACTGATTGCCTCATTTTTTGTATATAGTTCTGCTGTCTTCTAGTTATATCCTGGAGTCTGTGTTGGTAAAGCCACTGGGTGGCGAGGCGTCTACAATGAAGATGACCGGATGTTGCACATGTGTCTTGGCTTTCTTATTGTCGGTGTTTTGTGTCTTTCTTGCACAACTTGCCAGACACTGCAACATCATGGAATCTTGGTTCGGAGGACATCTACGGGACCTTCTTCGCGGCTGCTGCAGCTGGCCCATCCCTTTGGGTGGGATCTACTTCCACTGGGGAGTCCCACCTACCGGTGGCTGTGCCATCGTCTGCTACACGTCGCTAACCACTGCCGCCTATATAGGCGCCAGTATCCTTGCATTTGCTCCAGAATCTCTGCCACCGCGGTGCTCTCAACACCACCACCAAGGCTGAGGGACTGATTGCCTCATCTTTTATATGTGGTTCTGCAGTCTTCTAGTTGTGCCCTGGAGTCTGCGTTGATGGAGCCCCTGGGTGGCAAGGCGTCTACAGTAAGGATAACCAGATGTTGCACATATGTCTTAACTTTCAAGTTTAGATTTAGAAAGGATGTAGGAAAGTATTTTTTTGGAAATAGGGTAGTTGATGAGTGGAACAGTCTGCCTAGTAGGGTTATTGAGGCTAAAACCTTGGGTAGTTTCAAATTTAAGTTGGATATGTACATGAGTGAGAAGGGTTGGATTTGAGTGGAATTTGCACATCAGTTAGTAGAATTATGAAAGCTTATTGCTTGGGTAGAATTAAAAATTGAGTGGGGCAAATATTCTGTTAGTGGGATGGATTGTGAAGGACCTGCCTAGTATGGGCCAACAGGCCTGATGCAGTGTTTCTCCTTTCTTATGTTCTTATATCATACCACCTGTTGCCTCTGTTCACCTGGCAGTAAGTAGTTAAGCAGTCTAGGCTTTAAACCCAATTAAGAACTCGAATGTAAGGGTCAATTTAACGGCCTGGGGTTTCAAAAGGAAGAGTGTCAACGCACTACTGACTGTTGTGGGACGAATCCCAGAGGAAGCTAGTTTACTGTAGAATAAAAGAACATGTTAGAGGAAGAGTGGAGATCTCGCTTTTCTTTATCTTTACTATTCTTTGTTGTGAAAGATCGCAGGGCATCAGGGCGTGCAGAAGGTAAAGAGCAGCCATGATGGGGGGACCATTGTAGCTTTTGTGGTTAT
>NC_069472.1:25060231-25065231 GCF_026875155.1 Cherax quadricarinatus
GAAGATGGATATAAGAGAGTGAATTCTGGAATGAAGGTTGAATGGGAGGTGAAGCAAAGGAGAAAGATCTACAAGGAGATATATTCACAACATACAAAATATTGCCCGGTGTCCGAGTAGATGTGTCCGGGCAGAAGTGTCCAGACAGTAGTATTCGAGCATTTGTGACCAGGTAATGTCCGGCGAGTAGTGTCCAGGTGATATTGTCCAAAGAGCAGTCAGATAAAACTGTTTTCTATTCTTTAGAGTTGATGCCACACGAAGCCCAGAGAATTATTCTTGTATGTTCATGAATGTGAGAAAGGTTCTTAGTGTTCCTAAACTTATACTAGAAAGCTATCTCCTAATACTTCTTATTAAAATACCGAGAAATGACCTCAGATATTGTTACCACATACACTGTCACTTCATACAGTGTCACCTTATACATTGTAACCTCAAATATTGATCACCTCAAATACTGTCATCACAAATGCTGCAATTTTTTAAATTACTGGTAAGTAAATATGAACGAATGAATTGCAAAAAAGCCTGCAATTCTGTTCACTCCCAAAACCTGCATGATCTCTTGTTCTAGTCCTTCATACAGGCTTCACATTGATTACAAAGGCAACTGCTCAGGAAGAAATGTGTCTCTCAACTTTGATAGAGAAAATATCACAGATTATATACACTGACGGATGTAAGCAAGAGTCCACTCACAGGGTTGTATTGCTCTTGTTGCTGCTTCCTCGTGGAAGAATTAGCAGAACCATGTTGAGTTTAGCATAGGAATTAACACCTGGGTTTCTACATTACAAACAGAACTGCTTGACATCCTAATGACACTAGATTTAGTTTGTTAATAACCCTGATTCTTTATTAATTTCTGATTCTGTCGACACTGAATGCACTTACCTCGTTAAATAACAAGCTCCTAAGAGAAGCCAAGTATATATATTTCAAAATCAAAGAAACGAATTAATGTGCAAGTCCTATGGATTCGACCTCACATTGTGTTATTCATACATAATAGACCTGAATAAACTTATAAAAAAATCAATATAACTTTGTCCTGTTTATGTCAAACATTAGGAATAATATGAGGCGCTAAATAATGAACTTGAATGATAAAGAAATACAGTTAGAAGTTTGAAGAGATCTTCAACTCACTACAATATCATGAATGTATATAACACAGCTAAGAACAAATAAGAACATTTATAGAGCAACTTGCAGTGTAAACACACTGATGTCGAAGTAGACTATCCTAAGCTTGGTCACAAGTACTTTCGGCAGTTTGGTATATATTGTACATTGTACGTGAAAATAGAACTCGGTGAGTAGGTAGTTAAGATGCACTGCATACACTTTGTCTAGGAATCTACTGTTAGTTGCCTGAAAGATACGAGTCGGGGTCAGGAGCTGAAGCTCAACCGTAGCAGACGACTCCTTAAGTGTACATTATGTAGGTAGTACAACCTCTTCCCTTCTCTCAAACCTTATCTTCCCTACCTCTCTTACTGTCTCTCCCTCCTTATCTTCCTTCCCTCCCTCTCCTTCGTTCCTTACCTTCCCTCTCTCCCGTCCCCCTCCCTCCCTTCCCCCTCTCTTTTTCTTACCTCCCTCAAGCCTTCTGTCCCACACACAGGAAATTGCGAGGCAAGACAAGATTGGTGAGAGATATAGGAGGTCTTCAGCCGGATTCTTAGCTACGAACGGTCATTACTTACGCGTTCTGGCTCGCTGAAGAACACCTTCAAGTGGATCCACATTCTCGAGATTCTTAGTCAATGAATCCGGATACTGACGTGCTGGTGGGCGAACATTTCCTCCCTAATTGGGGGTATAAGAACGCCTCTCAGTGAATCTGGAATTATCAGAGAAGAGAGCGATGATTTTTTTCTTTTTTTTTTTTTGCACAAGTCGAAGATTTAAAAACCTATAAATATATATTTTTCAGCTTTAATGTAATTGGAGGTGCAAGAATGCATTTAAAAAGACTCTGGACTTTTTAGAGTATGATTTAATGTGCTCCTTTAGAACATGATTTAATGTGCTCCTTATTTATTCCGAGTTTCACAGAAACTCAAACACGATTGAAACTGGAATGTTATATGAAAACTGACAAGGTGGAGTAAAAGATACTTAAATAAAGTGGATACTTAAATTACCAACATTGTTTCTCTCACAGTGGACTTTATCAAGTCAGTAGAGAATAAATGAAAAAGGGGAGTATATATACATGTACATCCAAAGAAAGGTGAGGTGCATGAGAGCATCTCAAGGCGAGGAACAATGTAGGGTGTACATCATGTACATCGCGGAGTGTACACCGTGTGTACTGCAGGGTGTACATCATGTAAACCGCAGGGTGTATAACATGTGTACTGTAAGGTGCACATCGTGTATACTGCAGGGTGTACACCGTGTGTACTGTTGGGTGTACACCATATATACTGCAGGGTGTACACCATGTATACTGTAGGGTGTACACCATGTATACTGCAGGGTTTACACCATATATACTGCAGGGTGTACATCACGTGTACTGCAGAGTGTACACTGTGTACTGCAGGGTGTACATTGTGTACTGCAGGGTGTACATTGTGTGTACTGCAGGGTGTACACCTTACTATGTTGGCCTGTGGACACCTGGATAATTTGCAGTGAAGTGTAAGTTAAGGTTTTGTTAATATTAAAATATCTTAAATTAATCTCTTCTTGTTAGTGGTGATGATTTCACTGGATTTCTGGGTATTGAGCTGCAAAAAACGACCAGTGGAGCCTCGAGGCAGTCTTGTCTGTGAAGAGGAACTTTGATTACCACCATGGCTTCCCATTTCAGCCCTGGCTGGGACAAATTATATGTAGGAGAGAAGACATAAAGTATGGGACATCGCCTCAGATAAGACAAATATACTCCTGAAGCGTGGAAGACAAGAACAGACGGTGTGTTGCTCACCGGTGTTCTCGTGGCCATCTGGTGAAGTGGGAAGATAGGATCGTAATCGAAGATCCTCTTCTACCATGAAGATGCTGCTTCGAGGCCGCATTGATCACCGTCCAGAAGTCCTGTAGTATTAGCATTTCTAACGCTCTTACTTAGAACTTGGATTATTCGTATTTTGTATTGATTAAGAATACAAGTAGATGGAAGAGGTAGTAAGTTTACAAGACGCATAAAACACACTAGGTCTTTATTACAAAGTGGTTGCTGTTAATGAGATAACTGGAGATATGATGTAAGAATCTCTTGAATGGAGATATACAGACTCAGTCAACTGGGTCCCCATCTTGACATTCGTACGTCGCGACGCTAAAGTTGCAAGAACGCATCTGCCTTCATCCGGATTATCAAAATACTTAGATGAACTTTCTCTTAGATTAGGGAATAAAAAAACACAGCTAACCGGCTCACAAGTTAAGGCTCCTTAACTGTGTGTGTTCGCTCATCCGAAATCTGCGAGAACGGTTACTGAGTACTTATCGATCCGGCTAAGTTTACCTCAGTTCTGAGACATCTGTAACTGAGGAAGGAACTTCAGTGAATAAATCTGTGGAAATCCGAATGAATGAAGCAAATTTCACGAACGGACGAACTCTTTGTATTTCCGATTATTTAAACTGGTCACAAATCTCCGACTCAAGAAGAAATGTCAGAAAACCTGGATTTATTCTTCTCTTCGTCAATCATTATAAAATAATAACTTGTGAAGGCATAAGGAAATCTGGATTTTGAAAGACATTGTTTTTGTACTATTCTTACTACTTATACTACTACTAGTGTTTGTTGTTGTTTTTCTTTCTGCTGTTGATGATATCCTGTTCCTACTGCTGTTGATCCTCCTCCTCCTCCTCATCCTCATCCTCTTCTTCCTCCTCCTCCTTCTCCTCCTCTTCTTTTTCCTCCTCTTCTTTTTCCTCCTCTTCCTCCTCCTCCTCCTCTTTCCCCTCATCCTCCTTTTCTTCCTTCTACTCTTCCTTCTACTCTTCCTCTTCTTCTTCCTCCTCTTCTTCTTCCTTCCCTTGTTTGGATGTGTGTCACCGTGTTCGGATGTGTCTCCAGCTTGTATATCGCTCCTGGAAATTAGACTTGGCCTCAACTTCGTCAAACTCACCACACCAGTGACTAATATAAAGTTTGTCAGTCCTCCTTCAAATATTCTCTATTTATTCCATACTTTATCCAGGTTAACACTTTATTTTTTAGAAAATTAGATTATTTTTAATGTTTAAATTATTTTTTTTCTGGGAATGATGTACATGTTTTTTGTTATTACTGCAGTCAATAAACATTATTAAAATTTTAATGATCAATTTTATTATTATTGTTATTATTATTATTTTAAAGTGCTAAACTCGTTTTAAATACACATCTGATTAAAATAATTCTTGCTGTTTTGTAGCTTGCTGTCATATTCACTCTCCCTTCCTCTGTTCTTTCTCACCTCTCCCTACCTTTCTCTGCCACATTTCAGCTTTCTTCCTATCTTTCTCTTTCTCAATCTCCCTACCTTTTCCTGAGCGAAGAGTGGTGGGTGTGACAAGTGGAGTTCTCCAGGGATCAGTTCTTGGTCCAGTCTTCACAATATACATAAATATTCACGCGGTACGGCTAGCATCTAATACAACAAAATTTGCAACAATTTGGGGACAATAATGCAGCATCAAGAGAAGACTGAGTGCTTCAGAGTGATCTGGACAGACTGAGTATTCAGAGTGATCTGGACAGACTGAGTGTTCAGAGTGATCTGGACAGACTGAGTGTTCAGAGTGATCTGGACAGACTGAGTGTTCAGAGTGATCTGGACAGACTGAGTGTTCAGAGTGATCTGGACAGACTTGAGTGTTCAGAGTGATCTGGACAGGTTAGTGTTGTGATCGGACAGACGAGGTCGAGACGAAGATGAGTTTTCAAGACTGAAGACTGAGTTATAGAGTGAATACAACGGTGTTGGTGATCTACAATTTCAAGGATTGATACATATGTTTGGCACAAGAACCAAAGATAGAAGAGA
>NC_069472.1:25070231-25072731 GCF_026875155.1 Cherax quadricarinatus
GTAATATACTGTGATGGTGTTACACTGTAGTAGTGTGGTGGTTAGCACTAGTTACTGTGATGGTTGTTCACTTTAACTGGATGTTGTTACATTGTAGTTACATGTGATGGTTGTTAACTAGTTACAGTGATGGTTGTCACTAGTTACTGTGAGGATTGTACACGTAGTTATCGTGATGGTTGTTCACTAGATACTGTGATGGCTTGTTACAGCTGTAGTACTGTGAGGTTGTTACACTAGTTCTGTAATGGTTGTTACACTAGTTACTGAGGATGATTACAACGAGTTACTGTGATGGTTGTACACTAGTTAACTGTGATGGTTGTTACACTGTAGTTACTGTATGTTTTACACTAGTTACTGATGGTTGTTACACTTATTACTGTGATGGTTGTTACACTAGTTACTGTGATGGTTGTTACACTAGTTACTGTAATGGGTTGTTACACTAGTTACTGTGATGGTTGTTACACTGTAGTTACTGTGATGGTTGTTACACTAGTTACTGTGATGGTGTTACATTGTAGTTACTGTGATGTTGTTACACTAGTTACTGTGATGGTTGTACACTAGTTACTGTAATGGTTGTTACACATGAGTTACGTGATGGTTGTACACTATATACAGTGATGGTTGTTCACACTTAGTTACTGTGATGTGTTACAACTAGTTACGTGATGGTGTTACAGCTGTAGTACTGTGATGTTGTTACAATAGGACACGGCACTTTGCTTTCAATGATACCAGTGACATTAGCACAATCAATCGACACCATTAAGGCTAGCACCATACTCCATTTCGCATGTTCTTAACTCAGCCAGGGAAATTCTGTCTGGTTTGTGTAAGCATAAACAACGTTTGGAGGTGCTGAAATTACCGCATATTCGCGAGTGTTTTCGCGTCAACTATGGCGACAACGCGAAATTGTGGAGAGGGCTGAGCACACGTCCATTGGCATTTGATAAGGAAGCTTATCAGGAAGTTGGTGCAGAAGTGTGCAGCAGTAGCAGCAATGACAACAGCAGCAGCAGTGACAGCAGCAGCAATGACAGCAGCAGCAGCAACATTGACAGCAGCAGAGACAGCAGCAGCAGCAATGACAGCAGCAGCAGCAGCAACAACAACAATGACAGCAGCAGCAGCAATAATAGCAGCAGCAGCAACAACAGTGACAGCAGCAGCAGCAACAACAATGACAGCAGCAGAAGCAGAAACAGTGAAAGCAGCAGCAGCAGCAACAATGACAGCAGCAGTAGCAACAATGACAGCAGCAGAAGCAGCAACAATGACAGCAGCAGCAGTAACAATGACAACAGCAGCAGCAGCAACAACAGCAGCAGCAGCAACAACGACAGCAGCAGCAGCAACAACAATGACAGCAGCAGCAACAACAATGAGAGCAGCAGTAGCAGCAACAATGACAGCAGCAGCAACAACAATGACAGCAGCAGCAGCAACAACAACAACAACAATGACAGCAGCAGCAGCAACAATGACAGCAGCAGAATCAGCAACAATGAAAGCAGCAGCAACAACAATGACAGCAGCAACAGTAGCAACAATGACAGCAACAGCAGCAACAATGACAGCAGCAGCAGTAGCAGCAACAATGACAGCAACAGCAGCAACAATGACAGCAGCAGTAGCAGCAACAATGACAGCAGCAGCAACAACAATGACAGTAGCAGCAGCAACAACAACAACAGTGGCAACAACAAAAGCTGCAACAGCAACAGAAGCACCAACAACAGCAGCAATAAAAGCAGCAACAACAGCAACACGAGGAGTAGGAGCAGCAACAAAAGTAACAACAGCAGTCGCAATAATAGCAGCAACAACAGCAGCAGTTGCAATAATAGCAACAACAATAGGAGCAGCAGCAATAACAGCAGCAGTAACACTGTTATTACAAGTTAAGGACAGAGTGTTATGCTTGTTATCCCAGAGACTGACCTCTAGTTTGTAGTAGTGGATTTGTGTGAATTGTGGTGAACATTGTTGAACTGTGAATTGTGGTGAACAGTGTTGAACTGTGAATTGTGGTGAACAGTGTTGAACTGTGAATTGTGGTGAACAGTGTTGAACTGTGAATTGTGGTGAACAGTGTTGAACTGTGAATTGTGGTGAACAGTGTTGAACTGTGAATTGTGGTGAACAGTGTTGAACTGTGAATTGTGGTGAACAGTGTTGAACTGTGAATTGTGTGAACAGTGTTGAACTGTGAATTGTGGTGAACAGTGTTGAACTGTGAATTGTAGGTGAACATTGTTGAACTGTGAATTGTGGTGAACATTGTGTATGTTGAAAACTGTGAATTGTGGTGAACAGTGTGAACCTTGAGTTGTGGTGAACATGTTGAACTTGAATTGTGGTGAACAGTGTTGAACTGTGAATTGTGGTGAACAGTTTAAACTAGTGAATTGTGGTGAACTTGTTGAACTGTGAATTGTGGTGAAGTGTTGAAATGTATTTTTCATTAGACTTTGAATTGTGTGTTGTT
>NC_069472.1:25077731-25082731 GCF_026875155.1 Cherax quadricarinatus
ACCCTTTCAGACCATTTACATTGATCATTAGACCATCCTACATGATCCATTGCCATCCTCCCCTGATCCATTCGACATCTACACTGATCCCTCAGACCATTACACGACCCATTCGACCCCCACATGACCCTTTTGGGGCCCATCCTACCGCCATTCGGGCCCACCCTCCCCTGATCCATTCGACCACCCCATGACCCTTTCAGCCATCCTACCTGATCCTTTCAGACCATCCTACCGACCTTCAGCCCACCTACACGATCCACTCAGCCAGCCTCCCTGACCCTTTCAGACCCCCTACATGATCCGTTCAGCCCACCCTGCCTGATAAAATTCAGACCATTTACACGATCCAAATCAGACCTCCACACTGATCCTTTCAGCCTCCTACATGCTCCATTCGCCTCAACACTATCCTTTTAGACCATCCTACATGATCCTTTCGACCATCCTACATGATCCATCAACCTCCTCACTGTCCATTCACACCAGCCTCACGATCCATCAGGCACCCTTCACTGATCCAATCAGAGCAGCCTACTTGTCCATTAGACCAGCCTACCTGCCCTTTCAGCCAGCCTTCATGATCCACTCAGACCACCCCTCATGACCCATTCGCAAGCCTACACTGCCCATTTGCCACCCTTTCACTGACCCATCAGACCACCCTACCTGATCCATTCGACCAGCCACATGATCCTCAGCCCGCCTTCATGATCCTTTCAGACCAGCCTACACTGACCCCATCATCCACCCTAATGACCCACTCAGCCCGCCTACACTGCCCACTCACCCCAAAGCTACATAAATCCACTCAGATACCCTGCCGGGTCCACTCAGACCCCCTTTCCTGATCCATTCAAAATATCCTCCTGATACTCGAATCCTTCATGATGCACTGGGCCCATAAACATGATCCACTAGATATCCTACACTGTCCCTCGAAAAACCTACATTGATCACTAGACCCCCTACATGTCCACTCTCACAGCCTACCGACCCACTCGACTATCCTACTTTGATTCACTCGACCCCCTTTACAGATTCACTAGACCACCTACACTGACCACTCAGTCGGCCAAAACCGATTATCAGGACCAGCCTACACTGACCCACTCGACCCATCCTACACTGATCCATTCAAAACACAAACTGACCACTCAGACCATCACACTGATCCACTCAGCCACCCCAAACTGATCCACTCAGCCCACCCTACATGACCCTCAGAAGCCTACACTGATTCCTCAGACCATTTCCCTGATTCACTCAGACCAGCCTTCCTGTCCCACTCGGGCCTCCTCCCCTGACCATTCGACCGCCTACACTGTTCCATCGCCATCTACTGACCATTCAACCAGCCCAAGATACTCAGAGCAGCCTTTCATGACCCTTCAGGCGCCTACATGATACACTCAAACAGCCTACACTGGTCCACTCGAGCAGCCTACATGACCACTCAAAGCAGCTCACTGATCCACCAGAGCAGCCTACATTTTTACATCGAACAGTCACTAATCCCTCAGCCCGCCTACACGTCCTGAGCAGCCATATGTCCATTTAGAGCAGCCTCCTGCCCCCTTTCAGACCTTTCCTCACTGACCCACTCAGCCCAGCCTACACTGATCCCTCGAGCGCCTACATGATCCCTAGACCAGCTCATGACCCCACTGGGGCCGCCACATGACCCACTGGCCCATTCTCCCTTGATCCCTCAGACCAGCTACCTGATCCACTCACCCCCAGTTTTACACGATCCACTCAGAGCAGCCTACACTGAACCCTCAGAGCGCCTACTGATACACTGAACGCCTACACTGATCCTCAGGGCCCTACACTGACCCACTCAGAGAGCCACACTGATCCATCAGAGCAGCCCCCCGGCCACTCATAGCAGCCTACACTGATCCTCAGAGCGCCTAAAACTGATCCATCAGAGCAGCCTACACTGTCACTAGAACAGCCTCATGATTCACTCAACCGTACCTATCCATCGGCAGCCTCCCGATCACTCAGGGCCCTACATGATCCAGGAGCAGCCTCCCCTGATCCACTCAGAGCAGCCTCACTGATCACTAGAGCAGCTGCCTGACCCGGGGCCCCTCATGATCCACTCAGCCGCCTACACTGACCCACTCAGCCACCCTCTTGATCCACTAAAACCACCCTTTGCATGATCCACTCAGACTATCCTCCCAACTGCCACCAGGCACCCTACCTGACCCATCAGAGCAGCATACACGACCCATCAGAGCACCCCTGCCTGATCCACTCGAACAGCCTACGCTGACCCCACTCGAGCACCCTGCACTGACCACTCAGAGCACCCCTCACGATCCACTCAGACCAGCCTACATGTCCACTAGCCACCCTAACTGATCCCTCAGAGCACCCTAACTGACCATCAGAGCAACCTTTACACTGACCCCATCAGGGGCCCCCTCCGATCCATAGGCAGCCTACATGATCCACTCAGAGCACCCTACACGACCCATAAAAGGCGCCTACACTGATCCACTATCGCAGTTTCCCTGATCCACTCAGAGCACTACACTGTCCATCAGAGCAGCTACTGACCCATCAGAGAGCCTACATGCTCCCTTTCAGAGCAGCCTACATGCCCCCACTCAGAGCACCCTACACTGATCCATCAGAGCACCCTACACTGACCCCACTCAGAGCACCCTACAGACCCATAGGCAGTTTTCCTGATCCACTAGGCGCCTACATGATCCCCCAGGCACCCTACACTGACCCATCAGAGCAGCCTACACTGACCACTCAACGCCTAACTGTTTCCACTCGAGCGCCTACACTGATCATCGAGCAGCCTACCTGCTCCACTCAGAGCAGCCTACATGCTCCACTCAGAGCACCCTTACATGATCCACTCAGAGCGCTCATGACCCACTCAGGAGTACACTGATCCACTCAGAGCAGCTACACTGATCCACTCAGGCGCCTACACTGACCCCACTGGAGCCTACATGATCCCTCAGAGCAGCCTACATGATCCACTCAGGAGCCTACACTGATCCACTCATAGCACCCTACAGATCCCCAGAGCGCCTACATGATCCACTCAGAGCAGCCTACATGATCCACTCAGAGCACCCCAAACCCTGTTTCCACTCTAGCCCCTACCCCCAAAAAACCTGTCGGGAAAATCATTGATAAAATTAGGTGGTTGAGGAGCCCCTTTTTGGGTAGCCGGGGCTCTTTTCTACCCCTGATTGTTGGAATCCCATTGTCCTATCGGTGACTGGGAAAACCCGTTTATTACCCCTGGACGGGATATCTGTTATCATCCATGAAGAAAAAGGAGGTCTTTTCGCTTCAAAATCGTATGGATGGTATCATGATGTTAGATTATGAAATTTAAGCATCATGATTTAGAAAGTTGGTATATAATTTCATGAGGTTTGAGGTATCATGGTTCCATGGTAGACCAAAATGGTAAAAATGAAAAAAGGTTTTTTAAACTAACCCCAATTTTTAAGGGGTGGAGGGGTAAGCCAGGGAAGGCCTCAGTCAGATAACCAAAAATTCCCGCTGCGGATCATCAATGACAAAGACCGCGTAGCAAAATTTGTCCCCTTTCCTGAAAAAAACCCACCCAACCAACCTAACCTAAAACCCAAAACCCAAAACCCAACCTAAAACCAACCCCAACCAAAACTAACCTACCAACCTAACCTACCTAACCTAACCAACGGTAAACCGAAAGGGCCCCGGGGGGCTAGGAAGGGGTAATTTTTTGTTTATTTAACTTATCTTGCAAATCAACAGAAATTTGCATTTTTCCGTTTCCGTCTGCTCTTAAAACATCTAAATCACTGCCAACCTCAAAAAAATGATATAATTTAGTAAGAATCCCTGGGGTTTCTTTTATTTTTTTATTTATTTTGTAGTGTTTTTTGTTTTTGCGGTTTTAGGTCAGCTCTTGTATTGAAGGATTGCTGCTGTCAGGTCAAAGTGTTTCCATTTTTTGCTGTGGTGTTGGGGGTAGGTGTGTGTGGTGTGTGTGTGTGGTGTGTTGTGTGTGTTGTGTGTGGGGGTGTGTGTGTGTGTTGTGGTGGTGTGGTGTTGTGGGGTGGGTTTTTGGGTTTTGTGTGTGTGTGTGGGTGTTGGGTTTTGTATCACTAGTTTTACTCCCTAGTTGAGGGGTTTCGGGGGGGCGGTCCGAGTCCGGGCCCGCCTCTTCACTGATCGCTATAGGTCCTCTCCTGAGCCCGGGGCTTTATCGACCCCTGCTTAAGCTAGTATGGTCTGCCTCCCTAATCGCTTCCCAAACTATTTCCCCTTTCTGACTACTTGTGGCTAAGAAATACTTCCTAACTCCCCGTGATTAAACTGTGTCTTTTAGTTCCCAAAGTGTCCCCTTGTTTGTGGGCCAAAACTCTGGGAAAATCCTGTTTTTGTCCACCTTGTATTCCTCTCAGTTTTTGATGTGTTATCATGTCCCCCCCATCTTTGTCTCTGTCGTCAGGGGGATTTTCCCCTTAACCTCTCCCGTAGGGCTACCTCTTTGTCTGGGGCTGTCTTGTTTCAAAATTTGCACTTTTCTAGTTTCTTTACGTGCTTGGCTAGGTTGGGTTCCAAAACTGGTGCCGCATATCCAAAATGGGCCTACGTATACGGGTGTAAAGGGTCCTGAACGATTTTCCCTTTTAAGTGTCGGAATGCTGTTCTGAGGTTTGTAGGGCCCAATGCTGCAGCAGTTATTTGGTTGTGTGCGTTGGAGATGTGCCTGGGTGTTTACTCACCCCCCAAAATCTTTTTCCTTGAGGTGGGTTTGTGTCTTGACCCCTAGACTGTACCCCGTTTGCGGCCTTTTTTTGCCCTTCCCCAATCTTCATGATTTTGCACTTGGGGGGATTAACTCCGGGAGCCAAATTGCGGCCCATTTCTGCGCCTGTCCAGACCCCTTTTTTGTTCTCCCTGGCTTGATCGGTGATTTTCCACAACTTCACGTCTCTGCAAACAGGGACCCTCGAGTTATT
>NC_069472.1:25087731-25172731 GCF_026875155.1 Cherax quadricarinatus
CTGTGATATGTTTTACAGAGAGCATATAAACCCTCTAATATATACAGAGAATATATAAATCCTGTAACAGAAGACCTGTTGCAGAAGATAACATGATATCTAGTATTTGCATATGAAAAAACAAGATCTCAGAAGTTGAAATTAAAATTGAAATGTTTTTTTTATTTCCGTAAAAGATTAGAATAGTAACCTAAATAAACACCGGAAACAGAACAGATGATATATTGCAGTAATCACCCGAAATGAACTTTTATATGGAGAACATGATAAAGAAAATGTAATAGAAAGCTGGAAAATGAGAGACAGAATCATCAGAACTTTGAATATGAGAAGAAGGATCATGAGAACTTTAAATATGAGAGGAAGGATCATGTTCTCACATCACACTAGTGTTCTCACATCACACTAGTGTTCTCACATCACACTAGTGTTCTCACATCACACTAGTGTTCTCACATCACACTAGTGTTCTCACATCACACTAGTGTTCTCACATCACACTAGTTTCTCACATTACACTAGTGTTCTCACATCACACTAGTGTTCTCACATCACACTAGTGTTCTCACATCACACTAGTGTTCTCACATTCACAAGTGTTCACACATCACACTTGTGTTTTCCCGTCTAGAATACTGTTCTTGCAGGTCCTTGCATGTCTGGAGAAATATCACATCCTTCTAACTAAACACCTGTCAACCAAACTCCACTAACCCACCTGACCACTCACCCATCCACCCACCCTCTGCCCACTCACCATCCACCCACCTCTGCCCACTCACCCATCCACCCACCCTCTGCCCACTCACCCATCCACCCACCCTCTGCCCACTCACCTACGTTCCTACCCACCTTCATGGCCAGAATTCCTAAGAGTCTCGCCCACCCACAAACGCCATCCTGCCTCTTCATATTTAAATACATCTATTGCTCTATTTACATAGAGTAATTATTCAGTATCACACATGTAAGTAATCACTACGCTAACTGCAGGTAATTGCTTGAGTCATATTATACACTAGTTCGTAAGTATTCTCACGTTTAACGAGAGTAAACATCCTTCCTCAATACAAAGATTTAATTATAAGAGTTATTAGGTAAGTTTCCAGTCTTGGATTAAATGTTGTTATTGTCGAAATTTCCAAACACTGAAGTTGGCTCATTTACATACCTGTATCTATGTGCATATAGTATATATCTATCTATCAGTCTATCCATCTATCTATAATAATCAGAACCTTCAAAACCAGGGATGCCTAGCCCAAGATGACACTCTTCAGGTCGCTTGTTCTATCTAGGCTAGTCTGGAGTGTTGAGACTCTCTGATCGCGGGTTCTAACCCCGCCCGTGGTATGGTTTGTTTAGCATCTTTCAAGGTAGGTGAAACTGCTGAACTAGAAAAGGTACAGAGAACCTTCAAGGGACGCATAAATGCGATAAACCACCTCAGTTACTGGGAACTGAGGTGGTTTATCGCAAAAAGGAGAGATACATGATTATATACACCTGGAAAATCCTAGAGGGACTAGTACCAAACTTGCGCATGAAAATCACTCCCTACGAAAGCAAAAACTCGGCAGACGGTGCAACATCCCCACAATGAAAAGCAGGGATGCCCCTACCACGATAAGAGACCACACAGTAAGTGTCAGGGGCCCAAGACTGTTCAACTGCCTCCCAGCATACATCAGGGGGGGGGATTACCAATAGACCCCTGGCTGTTTAAGAGCAGGCACTGGACAGGCACCTAAAGTCAGTACCTGACCAGCCGGGCTGTGGTTCGTACGTTGGATTACGATGAGGCCTGGTCACAGATCGGGTCCCGGGGGCGTTGACCCCGGAACACTCTCCAGGTATATATATATATATATATATATATATATATTATATATATATATATATATATATAAATATATATATAGTAATATTATATATATATTATATATTATATATATATATATTATTATAATATATATATATATATATTAATTTATTATCACACTGGCCGATTCCCACCAAGGCAGGGTGGCCCGAAAAAGAAAAACTTTCACCATCATTCACTCCATCACTGTCTTGCCAGAAGGGTTCTTTACACTACAGTTTTAAACTGCAACATTAACACCCCTCCTTCAGAGTGCAGGCACTGTACTTCCCATCTCCAGGACTCAAGTCCGGCCTGCCGGTTTCCCTGAAATTCCTTCATAAATGTTACTTTGCTCACACTCCAACAGCACGTCAAGTATTAAAACCATTTGCCTCCATTCACTCCTATCAAACACGCTCACGCATGCCTGCTGGAAGTCCAAGCCCCTCGCACACAAAACCTCCTTTACCCCCTCCCTCCAACCTTTCCTAGGCCGACCCCTACCCTGCCTTCCTTCCACTACAGACTGATACACTCTTGAAGTTATTCTGTTTCGCTCCATTCTCTCCACATGTCCGAACCACCTCAACAACCCTTCCTCAGCCTCTGGACAACAGTTTTGGTAATACCGCACCTCCTCCTAACTTCCAAACTACGAATTCTCTGCATTATATTCACACCACACATTGCCCTCAGACATGACATCTCCACTGCCTCCAGCCTTCTCCTCGCTGCAACATTCATCACCCACGCTTCACACCCATATAAGAGCGTTGGTAAAACTATACTCTCTACATTCCCCTCTTTGCCTCCAAGGACAAAGTTCTTTGTCTCCACAGACTCCTAATGCACCACTCACTTTTTCCCTCATCAATTCTATGATTCACCTCATTTTTTCATAGACCCATCCGCTGACACGTCCACTCCCAAATATCTGAATACGTTCACCTCCTCCATACTCTCTCCCTCCAATCTGATATCCAATCTTTCATCACCTAATCTTTTTGTTATCCTCATAACCTTACTCTTTCTTGTATTCACCTTTAATTTTCTACTTTTGCACACCTACCAAATTCATCCACCAATCTCTGCAACTTCTCTTCAGAATCTCCCAAGAGCACAGTGTCATCAGCAAAGAGCAGCTGTGACAACTCCCACTTTGTGTGTGATTCTTTATCTTTTAACTCCACGCCTCTTGCCAAGACCCTCGCATTTACTTCTCTTACAACCCCATATATAAATATATTAAACAACCACGGTGACATCACACATCCTTGTCTAAGGCCTACTTTTACTGGGAAAAAATTTCCTCTTTCCTACATACTCTAACTTGAGCCTCACTATCCTCGTAAAAACTCTTCACTGCTTTCAGTAACCTACCTCCTACACCATACACTTGCAACATCTGCCACATTGCCCCCCTATCCACCCTGTCATACGCCTTTTCCAAATCCATAAATGCCACAAAGACCTCTTTAGCCTTATCTAAATACTGTTCACTTATATGTTTCACTGTAAACACCTGGTCCACACACCCCTACCTTTCCTAAAGCCTCCTTGTTCATCTGCTATCCTATTCTCCGTCTTACTCTTAATTCTTTCAATTATAACTCTACCATACACTTTACCAGGTATACTCAACAGACTTATCCCCCTATAATATTTGCACTCTCTTTTATCCCCTTTGCCTTTATACAAAGGAACTATGCATGCTCTCTGCCAATCCCTAGGTACCTTACCCTCTTCCATACATTTATTAAATAATTGCACCAACACTCCAAAACTATATCCCCACCTGCTTTTAACATTTCTATCTTTATCCCATCAATCCCGGCTGCCTTACCCCCTTTCATTTTACCTACTGCCTCACGAACTTCCCCCACACTCACAACTGGCTCTTCCTCACTCCTACAAGATGTTATTCCTCCTTGCCCTATACATGAAATCACAGCTTCCCTATCTTCATCAACATTTAACAATTCCTCAAAATATTCCCTCCATCTTCCCAATACCTTACACTCTCCATTTAATAACTCTCCTCTCTATTTTTAACTGACAAATCCATTTGTTCTCTAGGCTTCCTTAACTTGTTAATCTCACTCTCAAAACTTTATTTTTTTTTCAACAAAATTTGTTGATAACATCTCCCCCACCTCCATTTGCCCCTTTTTTACTTGTTTCACCACTTTTTTAAACCTCTCTCTTTTTCCCCATATACCTTCCCCCCTTGCATCACTTCTACTTTGAAAAAAACTTCCATATGCTAATTTTTTTCTCCCTTAATATATATTATAATATATATATTATAAATAATATATATTATTTAATAAAATTTTTAATATAATATGTATGAATTTGTATGTAGTAGTTATTTATATATATTATATATATATATTATATTATATATATATTATATATAAAATAATTTTATATATATATTATTTTATAATATTTTTATATATTTTTAATATATATATATATATATTATATAATTATATATATTTATATATATATATAATATGCGTATATTCTGTTTATTAATCTCGATTATCTCTGTAAATTATAAAGTTTTGAATAATCTGTTTAAGTTATCATTTTAGTGGGAAGATGAAAGGAAAAAAGCAAAGCAAATTTATCATTTAAAAATTTCTGATTTGTGTTCTGTCTGTTAATGATATTTACTTCTTAATTTTTCGGGGAATTTATTGGCGTGTTTTTTTCCATCGGTTTTTGAGATTATTGGCGAATGAATTTGGGGTGGAAGTTTTGTATTAAAGGGAAAGTATGGGTGCCCTTTAAAGGGGAAAATAGTGGCTTTAAGGGAACTTTTGTAATATTGTTAAAGGTCTTGCTTGTTCGGGTTTGATAATGGTGTGTGTGTGTGTGTGTGTATGAGAACACACACACACACCAAACACAAACAGACATCATACTAAAATTTAAAAAATATATTATATATTATATTTATATATATATATATATATAATAATATATATTTTATATGAATATGACGTATTATAAATATATAATGAATACATGTATAATATTCCCCTTTTTAGATGTAATGACTCGAAGGATGACACTGCGTATCACAAAAACAATTGTACGGGTACAATTAAAAATTTATGAAAAATCTTATCCTCTGATTTAAAATAGAAAGCTGTGTTGATAAGAAGATTGGGGAGGCGTTGATTGGAAATAGAAATATATATCCTGGTTGAGGTTTCCAGTCATACCAGTATGAAACCAGTGATATGTGCGTTTGTCAACGGTATCATAATATTGATTATTAATCTTTATCAAAACATTAATAGACAAAAAATATTCGAATTGGATTTGGAACAGGTGAACGGTAGGTGGCCCAGGTGAACGGTAGGTGGCCCAGGTGAACGGTAGGTGGCCCAGGTGAACGGTAGGTTGCCCAGGTGAACGGTAGGTTTTGCCCAGGTGAACGGTAGGTGGCAAAAGGTAACGGTTGGTGGCCACGGTAAAACGGTAGGGGGAAACAGGTAAACGGTAGGTGGCACAGGTAAACGGTAGGTGGCCAGGAAAAACGGTAGGTGGCACAGGTAAACGGTAGTGGCCACAGGTGACGGTAGGGGGCCCACAGGTAAACGGTAGGTGGCACAGGTAAACGGTAGGTGGCACAGGTAAACGGTAGGTGGCCCAGGTGAACGGTAGGTGGCCCAGGTGAACGGTAGGTGGCCCAGGTGAACGGTAGGTGGCCCAGGTGAACGGTAGGTGGCCCAGGTGAACGGTAGGTTGCCCAGGTGAACGGTAGGTGGCCCAGGTGAACGGTAGGTGGCCCAGGTGAACGGTAGGTGGCCCAGGTGAACGGTAGGTTGCCCAGGTGAACGGTAGGTGGCACAGGTAAACGGTAGGTGGCACAGGTAAACGGTAGGTGGCACAGGTAAACGGTAGGTGGCACAGGTAAACGGTAGGTGGCACAGGTAAACGGTAGGTGGCCCAGGTGAACGGTAGGTGGCCCAGGTAAAACGGTAGGGGGCCCACAGGTAAACGGTAGGTGGCACAGGTGAACGGTAGGTGGCCCAGGTGAACGGTAGGTGGCCCAGGTGAACGGTAGGTGGCACAGGTGAACGGTAGGTGGCCCAGGTAAACGGTAGGTGGCCCAGGTTAACGGTAGGTGGCCCAGGTAAACGGTAGGTGGCACAGGTGAACGGTAGGTGGTTTTACAGGTGAAACGGGTAGGTGGCACGGTGAAGGAAAAGGTGGCACAGGTGAAGGGTTAGGTGGCCCAGGTGAACGGTAGTGGCAAGGTGAACGGTAGGTGGAAACAGGTTGAACGGTAGGTTCCCCAGGTGATGAAAGCGCTAGATGAAGGTGAAAAATAAAAAACATACTTATTGTCCCTTTACCTTGAACGAAGACTGTTTTAAATATTTTGCACTCTGGATAGATTGTTTTCTTTGTTTGCCTCATGTAATATGATGACAAGTAATCATAAAAACCTTTATTATACAATTAGTAAACGTTTCATATGAATTGTCCGAGAGTTATTAACATTTTCCACGGGGTCTAAGACCAACCACAGTGGCGAAAAATTGCCAGGAAATTTTAAATATATAACAGATCTTGGAAAGAATATGTTCCATCCAGCCAGAAGCCAGGCAGGCAATGTGGTGTGTAACTCAATGATTATGTAAGTTCAAGGTTTAGAGAATCCCGGGCAAACCCTTTCATGTATATATACCTGTGAGAAAATATATCCTGTGAGATACATTTTTTTAGAGAGGACAACGCTCTAGCGATTATGATGAGATGAAGAGGTGCCAGGTATGAGATTAATTAGATCAGTGCCAGGACATAAAACTATGCCAGAACATAATAAACCAGTGCCAGGACATAACAAACTTAAAAGTCCCCCAGAACATAATAAACCATGCAATGGACATGATAGACTAGTGCCAGGACATAATAAACTTTTCCAGGTAAAAAACCCAATCCCAGACATAATAGACAGTCTAGGATAATTAGACTAAGTGCAGAACAAATAGACTAGTGCAGGAATAATAGACGGTGTAGACATAATAAACTAGTGCTAGGACACACAAAACACAGAAAGAAAGAGAAAAGGGGATACGTATAGGAGAGAATAGGTATGTGTCAGAATCAAACATTATAATAATAAGAGTATAAATACTATAATAAGTTTTATACAAGGGTTTACAGCCTGGTTGGACCCCGTGACATATACAAATATAGAAAGCCCTTGTAATGCTGAGCATTTCCCGCAAATCAGGTCAATTTGGTCCCCAGGATGCGACCCACACCAGTTGACTAACACCCAGGTTCCTATTTTTCTGACGGGTGAACTGGGACTGCAGGTGTCTTAAGGAAACACGTCCTAATATTTCCACTCGTACCGGGGATCGAATCACGGGCCTCAGAGTGTGAGTTTAGTGCACTAGTGATCGAGCTACGGGACACCATAAATAACGGCATAGAACATATATGAGTCAGGGTCCCACATAAGTGCAGGAACAGACAAAGAATTGTTTAAAATGAGAATAATTAATTTACTTTTTCATCTTCCATTCCTGCGCATTCTTTACTTCCCTCCTGTCTATTTCACTATTCATCTCCCACCCACTCCAGCTCCCTCTATCCATTATCCATCCTTCTTTCTCCCTCTCAATTTCGGTTCTCTCCGTCCCTCTCTACGCCCTCTGTGTCAGTCTCTCACTGGCGGGTTTGACATGTTCTCAGAACTTGTCTTGTGATCGGTGTAAAATAAAATATATTCAATTCCGAAAGTTAATTTGTGTCCAGAGAGAGAAATATTAGAGTAAAGGATGCATTGGCAGAGTCACTGGGCAGGTTAAATACAATCACCTTTATACCACAAGACAGGCAGTTATCAAGGGGCTCGAATCGCGGTCCCTAATATATATATATTATATATATATAATATATAAAATATATTATATATATATATTTTATATATATATATATATATATATATATTTATTGCAAAACAACCACTGTGAAAGAATAGTGAAATTCCAAGCGCTTTCGTGACCTCTCACACTATCAGGAACATTATCACAGTTCCTTGATAATGTGAGAGGTCACGAAAGTGCTTGGAATTTCACTATTCTTTCACAGTGGTTGTTTTTTCATATTCTGAAATCACCTGTATTTATATATATATATATATATTTATATATTATATATAATTATAATTGATGTATACATACAAGACATAAGCAGAGAGCGAGAGAGAGGAGAGAGAGGAGAGAAGGAGACAGGATTTTCTTTTAAATTCCTCTCAGTAATCATGATGGCGCCATCCTTGAATAAACTAAAAACAAGTATAAAAGAGGGGTAAAATGCGCCAGATTTATTATGATCTACTCACACAGGATTTTTCGAAAAAATTTCTGGAGGGATTTTTATATTTTCGGGGATAGTTTTGATCTCCGTGGTGACGCGATAGTTGGTGACTCCATGGTGACGCGATAGTTGGTTGATCTCCATGGTGACGCGATGTTGGTGATCTTGGTGACGCGATAGTTGGTGATCTCCATGGTGACGCGATAGTTGGTGATCTCATGGTGACGCGAGAATTTTATATAATATATATATTATATATATATATATATAATATATATATATATATAATATTTATATATTTATATATATATATATATATATATATTTTATATATTATATAATATAATAAAATATATAATAATATTAATATTTAAATATAATATATATATATATTATATTAATATATATAAAATATTTTATATATATTATATATTATAAATATATATAATATTAAAAAATATATATTTATATTATAAAATATATATATATTTATAATATATATAAATTTATATTATATATATATATTATATATTATTTAAAAGGGTTCAAGGAAGAATATTTGTATTTCTTCCGAAGTGTTTGAATATTCTCCACTTTACCACCCATCTTTTATTCTTTTTATCAATAGGTATTTTTTTTATTTAAAAATTTGGGACAAAAACGGTTTAAGAAAATACATTGTTGATATAAAGACGGCATATACAGTACATGAAAATGTGAGAGATAAATGTCTAGTACATATTGTTTACGTTTGTCACTATTATAATGCGAAAAATCTCATCACGCTCCAGAACTGGGGCGCGTTGCCCATAATAAAAGCAGGCTTACCCTCTGAAACACAAGCGCTGAGTCGCTTGAACAGAAAACTAGTGCCTGGATCCTAGTTACCCTGATGATTTTTGCATAGCTCCTTAAGGAATTAGATCACTATTTCCCCCTGAGCCAAGGGTCTCTGAGCCTTTTTGGAACAAACATATAATGATGGGCAAAGTTTTCCATATTTCTAGACTTTGGGACTCCCTGAAAACGGGGTGCCCTCCTTCCTCCCTGGGTGTATTGGAGATAGGTAACAACCAAGGTAGATGCACTGTGTAGTCCCACACACCTGCTTACCCCTTTTGTCTAGGCTTGAAGTGTGGGTACCATCTGGGCGCTTTGGCTGCCATCAGTTCTGCATAGTTGAGGTGGCCTCCCTTACTGGCTGGGCTCCGGGTGTTGTGAGGTCCTCTTGATAATATTATTAACCTCTTTTACGTTTGCAATCTTTCCCAGGATTTTCGGTACAAAAAAAACCATGGTACCCGAATCGGTCTGCTGCTTCACTGCCATAAATACACCTTGTTTGGCGAGAAAGGGGCGGCAAGTGAAGGGGAACACCAATGGGATGGTTGTGGGTCGGCCGTTTGCCAAGGTGGGGTTAAAAAAAGCCAAAAGAAAAATCCCTGATGAGGAGCCCTCACTGCCGGGGCGGGGGGTCTTCCTTCCCTGAACCTCGAAGCATTGTTGAGGTATTTTCTCCCCATCGGGCCATCCCAGTGCGAATGTTTGTAGTTACTGGGGGGAGCAGGTCGTTTCAGAGCCCCTTAATTATCTGTCTGGTCCGTCAATGAACTTTTGATCCCCCGGGCTCCAATTTGTCCCCCAAGATGTTCAGGGGGAATTTCTGCTACAAGCCTCTGGGGGAATGCACGAGGACAGAAAAGCAGGTAGTGCAATTGTGTGAATTGCGGGCACCAAGCCTTTAGCTGACTGGAAATGTAGCTTGGTTCCCCTGCCCATCTTTAGAGTAAAAGGGAAGTACTTTCGTAAAAATCTGTCAGGATACTGTTATTCGGCAGTTGGGGGGTTTTCATATGAAGGTGCACATCTTAGGAAATATGTCAAACCCGGGGAGTCTCAACACTTTGTAGAAGGTACAAGGCATCTGGGGTCAAGATTGCCATTGTTGTTCCTTCTCCTCAACTTCCCTTTCCCCCTGAGGATTGTGAAGGCATCGCCCAGGGTGCTCCAAACAAGAGCTATTTTTGTAGGGCAATGACGATGCCCGGTGTTTGGATTCACTGCATTTTCCTTGTTGATGACTGAAAGATTTCACTTTGGATGGATTCAGGGTGAGACCATTTTCCTGGGCCCCGTGTCATACTTGTGTAAGTCACCTAGAGGGTCCCTTTTTACCTGATTGTGCCACTCCCGGAACCAGTGTTTAGTCACTGGCGTCCGACTGTGATTTCCCTAAATGCAAAAGTGTTGCACCAAAAAGAAAGGTTTAATTTGTCGGAAAAGACCAGCCCAAAGGGAATTTCTGCAACCCTTTTGATCTTGAAAACAGTGTTCAGCAATCTCCCCAATAAAGGTTTCCATTTCCTTAAATGCGTGGCCTTTTTCCCGTGAACCCCAGCAGAGCCAGACGGGAACGACAATATTGTTTTGTAAACGTCTGATCTTCCCCGATCAGGGGTTCCACATGGGGCCCAAATTTTTTATAATATTTTTTAAAATATATTTATAGATATTTTTTTTATATAAATTTTATATATTTATATAAAAAAAAATATTTTTTATATATATTTATATTTATAATATTATTATATATTTTTTATTAAAAAATATTATACTTTATATACATATATATTTTATTATTTTAAAAATTTAATATATTATATATTTATATATATATAAATATATATATATTATAAATTTTTATATATTTTTTGGATGAAACAAAATGGTTCCCAAAATAAATTAGTCCAGTTTATTTTTTCCGGCAATGTTATTCCTGGACTAGATATATTTCCAGCAATAAATATTTCTCTCCCAAATTATTTTAAACGGGCAAATAAATATTTCTGGAACAGATATATTTCACATTTTTTTAATTTTTTTTTGCCCGAGAAGAAAAATCTTTTTAATTTTACCCAAAAAAAAGCTGAATTTTTTTTAAACGGGGATTATGGAATCGGGGCCCCGAAAAACAAGTTTTAAATTTAAAACTAGGGTCATTTTTAAAACCTATTTACGATGTTACATGCCTAAGAATCCCACATATACCTGAAGGAATTTTAAAATATATGATTTAAAGGGGAAAATTTGTTTGTTGGTGCACGTAGCCATCCTAGTCGGGGTGTGCCCTAGTCATGTTGGGGGCCCCTAGTCATAGTCGGGTTATCCCCTAGTCTAGAAATGGTGTGCCCTAGTCAAAGTCGGGTGTCCCCTATTTCCTTTGTATGGTGCGCCCTAGCCCCTAGTCTGGTGTGCCCTATTCATATTTCTGGTGGCCCTAGTCATAGTCTGGTGGCCCTAGTCCTGAAATGGTGTCCCCCTATTTTTTTGGGCCCCCTTTGGTGTCCCCCTAGTCCTAGTAGGGGTGTGCCCAAAGCCCTAGTCTGGTGGGGCCCAAAAGTCCTAGTATGGTGTCCCCTTTGTCATAGTTTGGTGTCCCCTAGTCCTATTTATGGTGTCCCCCTAGTCCTAGTACGGTGTGCCCTAGCCCCTGTTTTTGGTGCCCCTATCATAGTTGGTGTGCCCTACCCATAGTCTGAAATTTCCCCTTTGCCCCTAGTCTGGTTCCCCTAGCCCTGTAGGGGTGGGGCCCTGTCTAGTCTGGTGTGCCCTAGTCATATTTTTTGGTGTCCCCCTTGTCCTAGTATGGTGTCCCCTTAGCCCTAGCATGGTGTCCCCTTTAGTCCTAGTATGGTGTCCCCTAGTAATATAGGGGGGTGCCCTAGTAAATAGTTTTGGTGTGCCCTATTTCCTAGTATGGTGTCCCCTAGTCCGTTTTGGTGTGCCCTAATCATAGTCTAGGTGCCCTATTTCCAGTATGGTGTGCCCAATTTGGTCTAGTTTTGCCCTAGCCCAGTATGGTGTCCCCTAGTCCTGTTTTGGTGTCCCCCTAGCTTTGGGCCCTAGGTGCCCTGGGCCCTTTTAGTATGGTGTCCCCCCTGGGTCCTAGTATGGGTTCCCCTTGTCATATTTCAGTGTGCCCTAGCCTTGTATGGGGGTCCCCTAGTCATAGTCTAGTGGGGCCCAAAAATTCCTAGTTTGGTTTCCCCTAGTCATAGCCGGGCAGTGCCCTAGTCATATTTTGGGGGGGTCCCCCTATCCTAGTTTGGTTTTGCCCTGTCATAGTCAGTGGGGTTTAGCCCCCTAGTAGGGGTGTGCCCTAGCCCAGTATGGGTGGCCCTAGTCATAGTCTGGTGGGGCCCTATTTCCTAGTATGGTGTGCCCTGGGCCTAGTCTTTTGTGCCCTAGTCCAGTCTTGTGTCCCCTAGCCATAATCTGGTGTGCCCTAGTCATAGTCTTTTGTGCCCTAGTCTTAGTCTGGGTTCCCTTGTAAACTGGGTGCCCTAGTCTAGTCTGGTGTGCCCTAGTCATAGTCTGGTGGGGCCCTAGCCCATAGTCTGGTGTCCCCTTTGTCTTAGTCGGTGGCCCTAGTCATAGTCTGGTGTGCCCTAGTCTTTAGTTGGTGTCCCCTTGCCCTTAGTCGGGGTGTCCCCTAGCCCTAGTCTGGTGTGCCCTAGTCATATTTGGGTGTCCCCTTTAGCCCATAGCCCGGGTGGGGCGTAGTCATAGTCTGGTTTGCCCTAGTCTAGCCCTGGTGTCCCCTTTGTAAATTATTTGGGTTGTCCCCTAGTCATAGCCCTGGTGTCCCCTGTCCTAGTAGGGGTGTGCCCTAGCCCTAGTATTGTCCCCTGGGTCCTAGTATTTTGGGCCCCTTAGCCCCAGTAGGTTTGTCCCCCTAGTCATAGTTTTGGGTGGGGGCCTAGTTTTTGGGTATGGTTTCCCCTATCCTAGTAGGGGTTTTCCCCTAGTCCTAGTATGGTGTGCTTAGCCCTGTATGGTTTTCCCCTAGTCATAGTCTGGTGTGCTCTAGCCCTTGTAGGGTCCCCTAGTCCTAGATGGGGTTCCCCTAGCCCCTTGTTTGGTGTCCCTAGTCATAGTAGGGGTGTGCCCTAGTCCTTTTTATGGGGGGCCCCTTTGTCCTATTTTGGTGGGGCCCTACCCCCATAGTATGGTGTGCCCTAGTCAATAGTATGGTGGGGGCCCTTTAGTCTTTAGTAGGGGTGTCCCCTAGCCCTTTAGTTTGGTGTCCCCCTAGTCTATTTTGGGGTGTGCCCTAGCCCTATTGGGGTGCCCTAGCCCCTAGTATGGTGTGCCCTATCCATTTAATGGTGTGCCCTAGCCCAGTATGGGGGTCCCCTAGCCCTTAGTATGGGGGGCCCCTATTTTCCCTTTTAGGTTGGGGGCCCTAGCCCTTTTATGGTGGGGCCCTAGTCCTATATGGTGGGGCCCTAGTCATGTCGGGTGTGTTTTAGTCTCCCTTTTTGGGTGTACCTAGTCCCTCCTACCCTGCAGCACCCTAGTCACCCCCTAGCCTCAGCCCCCTAGTCACTCCTACCCTTTGCAGCACCTAGTCACTCTAGCCTGCAGCACCCTAGTCACCCTACCCTTTGCAGACCCAGTCACTCCTACCGGCAGCACTTTTGGTAAACCCCCTTACCCTGCGCCTTTTAGTCACTCTTTGGGCCCTGCAGAACCCTAGTCACTCCTAGTTTTGGTGTGCCCTGGGTCACTCCCTAGTCTGGGTGTCCTAGTCACCCCTTTCCCTACGCACCCCAGTCACCCCTTTGCCTGCAGCCCCCCTGGGTCACTCCAGTCGGGTGTGCCCTAGCATCCTACCCTCCAGAAACCCCCTATTTAAACTCCTAACCTGCAGCACCCTACCCACTCCTAGTCTGGTGTTTTCCTAGTCATTTCCAGCCTGCAGCCCCTATTTTTTTCCCTTTGTCGGTGTACCTATCACCCCTAGCCTGCGCACCCTAGTTACTCCTTGCCTGCCCCACCCTAGTTCCCCTAGTCTGGTGTGTCCTAGCCCCCTCCTAGCCTGCAGCCCCCTAGTACCCCTTTGTTTGGGGGGGCCCCAAAGTCTTTCCCCACTCGGGGGTTTTGCCCTAGTCATTTAATACCTGCAGAAACCCTAGTCACCCTTCCCTGCAGCACCCTTGCCCTTTTTTGGCCTGCAGCCCCTTTGTCACTCCTAGCCTGCAGCCCCTTTGTAACTCCAAAGCCTGCAGCTTTCCAGTCACTCTTAGCCTGCAGCACCCAGTCCCCCTAGCCTGCAGCCCCCTAGTCACTCCTAGCCTGCGCCCCTATCACCCCTGCCTGCAGCATCCTAGTCATTTCCTGCCTGCAGCATCCTAGTCACTCCTACTTGCGGGACCCTAGCCCACTCCAAGCCTGCAACCCTAGTCACCCTAGCCTGAAACACCCTAGTCACTCCCAACCCTTTGCGAAACTGGTCACTCCAACCCTGCAGCCCCCCTAGTCATCCTAGCCTGCAGCACCCTAGTCATTTCCTAGCCTGCAGCATCCTAGCACTCCAAAGGCCTGGCCCCTAGTCACTCCTAGTTTGCAGGCCCTATCCCCTCCTAGCCTGCAGCATCCTAGCACCCCCTACCCTGCAGAACCCCCTAGTAAACCCCTAGCCTGCAAAAACCCTAGCCCACTCCTCCCCCGAAACCTAGTCACTCCTACCCTGCAGCATCCTAGTAAACCCCTAGCTTGCGGGCCCCAGTCCCCTCCTAGCCGGGGTGCTGCCCGTTTTATACACCGTGTATATATGAGCGGGTAGCTCGTCTTTTTTCAGGGGTAGAGACAAAAACGGGTTTTAAAAATCTCCTGTCTTTCTGTTTCTCTCTCTCTCCCCTCTCTTTTCTCTCCTCCTCTCTCCCCTCTCCCCTCTCTCTCTTCTGTCCTTTTTGTCTGTCTCTCCCCCCCCCCCTGCCCTGTCTGCCTCTCTGTCTCTCTCTGTCTCTCTCTCTCTCTCTCTCTCTCTCTTCTCTCCCCCTCTCTCCTCCCCTCTCTTTTCTCTCTCTTCCCCTCTCCCCTCTCTCTCTCTCTCTGTCTCTGTCCTCTCTTTCTTCTCTGTCTCTCCCCTCTCTCTCTCTCTCTCTCTCCCCCCTCTTTTTCTCTCTCTCTCTCTTCTCCCCCTCTCTCTCTCTCTCTCTATCTCTCTCTGCCCCCTGTCTCTGTCCTCCCCTCTTCTCCCCCTTCTCTCCCCTCTCTCTCCCCTCCCCCTTCTCCTCTGTCTGTCTCGGGTCTGCCCTGTCGTCTGTTGCTGTCTGTCTCTCTCTCTCTCTCTCTCTCCCCTCTCTCTCTGTCTCTCCTCTGTCTCTGTCTGTCTGTCTGTCTGCCCTGTCTGTCTGTGGGTTCTCTCTTCTCTCTCTCTCTTTTTTCTCTCCCCTCTCCCCTCTCTCTCTTCTTTTTCTCTTTTTTTCTTCCCCTCTCTCTCCTCTCTCTCTCTCTCTTTTTACCCTTTTCTCTTTTCTCTCCCCTCCCCTTCCCCTCTCTCTCCTCTTCTCTCTCCCCCTTCTCTTTTTTCTCTGCCCCTTCTCTCTCTCTCTCTCTCTCCTTCTCTCCTCTCTCTCTCTCTCTCTCTCTCTTTTACTCCCCCTCTGGGCTCTCTCTCCCCTCTCTCTCTTTTTCTCTCCCTCGCTCCCTCCCCCTTCCCCTCTTTTCTTTTCTCTCTCCCCTTCCTCTCTCTTTTTATTTAATATACTTTCCAAATTTATTTTTTCTTGATTCTTCTTACCACATTAGTTAAGCATTTGGTTTGTTGTTTTTTTAATTACAGGGTATAAAATAAAAAAAATATATATAAAAATATATATATATATATATATATAATATATGTATATTTATAATATTATATATTTATATATTTAAAATTATATAATATGTGTGAAATTATATATATTTATATTTTATATATAAAATTTTATATTTTAATTTATTTATATATATATATATATTTTTAAAATATTTTATTTTTAATATATATAAATTATATATGCAAAACAACCACTCTGAAAGAATAGAGAAATTCCAAGCGCTTTCGTGACTACTCACATTATCAAGGAACTATGAAAGTAAAGCATCCAAGGAAGCATCCATGGTTAGTTTTGATGTTACTTCCTTGTTTACGAAAGTTCCTGTTGATGATTTATTAAGTTTCTTATCTGAAGAACTCGTTAACTATGATTTACCATTGCCAGTTCCTACTATCATTAAACTTATTAAACTTTGCATTGTTGATGCAAAATTTGTATTTAATGATAAGTTTTACACTCAGAAGTTTGGTATAGCAATGGGAAATCCTCTTTCACCTGTTCTTAGTAACCTATACATGGAATTTTTTGAAACAAGGTTGCTTAACACAATCCTCCCTAATAGAGCTAAATGGTTCAGATATGTTGATGATATTTGTTGTGTCTTATGCCCAAAATGTAGATATACACCATTTCCTTGGAAAATTAAATAGCTTAGCCCATTCTATAACTTTACTGTTGAGTTTGAAGAAAATAACTCATTGCCTTTTCTAGATGTTTTAATTATTAAGGGTAATAATGAATTCAAATTTAAAATTTACAGAAAACCTACAAATAACTGTTCCTATGTCCACTATTATTCCTCGCATCAAGATAGAGTCAAACTGTCTGTTTTCTCATCAATGTTTTTGAGAGCTTTACGAATTTGTAGTCCTGAGTTCATAGATGAGGAAATATCCAAAATTTATGAAATAGGTAATGATTTAAAATACCCAAGAAATGTAATTCATAAATCTTTTAAAGTTGCTAGAAAACACTTTTTATAATCCAAAAGGGACACCAGCCTTATTCAACTAAAAAAAATGTTGTTCTCCCTTACCATGAAAACTTGGTTGATATGCCTTCTCTTCTTAAGACTTTTAATATTAAAGTTGTATTCAAAAATCTTGATCAGTGAAAAAACTTTTGATTAAAGAATTCCCCCCAAATGCTGATGGATGTGTCTATAAGATTCCTTGTAAAATTTGCGATAAAGTTTATTACGGTCAAACTGGTAAAAATCTCGAACTAAGATTAAAACAACATAAATATAGCATTAGAACTGGACAAGATTCCAATGCTCTATTTTATTCATGTAAGAGATTTTAACCATCCATTGATTTTCAAAAAGTTGAGAAAGTAGTATCAAGCAAGTCCATGGTCGACAGGAATATAATTGAATCTTGTTTCATAAAAAGCAGTTTTGACAATAATATGAATATTTCCTTTGGTTTATATAAATTAGATCCATTTATAATTAATAGAATTTGGGAAGAATTTAATAATACACTGGACAAAAATTTTCTTGGGTAGAATAGCTTGGGGGTGAGTTGTGCAAGGGACCTATCCAAGTTGGGTCGCCGGGCGTCAACGTGTTTAACCGTTGTGGGATCTGATAGTGAGGTGCTGGCCGGACCCCTTATATAGTTCCTTGGTGCTTTACTTTATAGTTCCTTGATAATGTGAGTAGTCACGAAAGCGCTTGGAATTTCTCTATTCTCTCAGAGTGGGTTGTTTTGCATATTTTGAAATCACCTGTTTACTGTGATCTATTGATTATATTATATAAATATAATATATATTATAATATATAATATATAAAATATATATTTATATATATATTATGTATGTCGTACCGAATATGTAAAACTGGTCAATTAGCAAGAACTCATTTAAAATTAAGTCCTTTTTAAAATTTTCTCTTATACGTTTAAAAATATATTTTTTTTTATTAATGTTGATGCAAAAATTTATAATTTTGCACCAAAAGGAACTTAGAAAACTTACCTAACCTTATTATAACAAGCGCAATTTATTTTAGCCTAACCCAACTAAATATATTTTAGATTTGTTTACAATAATTTAATACTAAACAAACACAGTGAAATATATTTTTTTCGTTAGGTTCAGAATGATTTTGGCGAAATTATTGCATACACAAATTTTCACTTGTCCTATATGGCAAGATGATCGTTGCTATTTAAGCCAAGATCGCAAGTTCTGCCTATTCGGCACGACATATATATATATATATATATAAAAATATATATATATATATATATATATATATATATATATTATATTTTATATTATATATATTATATATATATATATATATATAATTAATATCTATATATATATATATATATATATATATATATATATATATATATATATATATATATATATATATATATATATGATATAGTATATATATATATATATATATAAATTATATATATAATTTTATATATTATATATATGTAATATAATATATATAATATATATAAAGCCATCACTGTTGCAGATAATGTAAATAAGAGTGGCAGACTTAACCAATTATCTTGTAATAATCTCATTAAGTAAGGTCATGTAATCACTTAGACTTATTTGAAAATGTTTCGCCTTGTTATTAAGGAGAATTGACGACTTCCGTGGCTAGTTAGCGGTAGTTAGCAGGAGTGGGAAGTATAAGTTAGCTGGTATTGTGGCTAAATTGTTGCTGGCTCTAATTGAGGGTTTTTTGTATTCACCGAGTTGTACTTAACAAGTTGTGTTTGCAGGGGTCGAGCCTCAGGTTCTGGCCCAATCTCATTTTCCCTCTTGCTTTGTTTATTCCATCTTAGCTGAAGAAATAATTCCTGCTCCCTGTGACTTATCTGTCTTTAACTTTCAACTACGTCCACATTCTCCTGGTTCTCTAACAGTCTACCTCTTGACACCCTATAAAGTCCTCTGAGTAAAGACTAAAAAGGCACAATACCGTGACTGGAACAATACACAAATAACCCGCACATAGGAGAGATAAACTTATGACAAGTTAGTCGCCCAAGTGGGACCGAAAGGTCGATATAAGCTTTTTTCCTCCTATGTGCGAGTTATTTGTGTATTAATCCTTTGAGTATTTGTATGTTATTATAATATCTCCTCTGGTTCTTCTCTCCTCTAATGTCATCAGGTTCAGTTTATTCAGCTTCTTCCTATAACTCATTTTCCTTATTTCTGGAACTATTTTTCGTTGCACATTCTGCAATTCATCGTTTTAAATATTTTAATAAGGTGGTTCCGCTGGTGCTAATTTCCCGTGGGCTTTCATTGTGTTTAGAGCCCTGAATACTTGCTAAGTTTTGAAAGCTACTCGGGGGTTTCCAACACGAGCATTTTTTGAAAAAGACTTTTTTTGTGTCAGCCTTTGGCGATATTCTCGGCACTTTGACCCAAAATCTTTTTTCCTTGAGTGAGGTTTGCAGCCTTGTCCTCTGAGTTATTCATTCCGGTCTTTTGGCCCCGGTTTTCTAACCTTTTTATTTTTGGGGGGTTTAAAACAAGTACCAATTACTGACTAATATTTTGTTACACCCAATACAAATGGGTCTGTCCTTGCCATAGCTTTCTTTATTTCCATTATTTTTTTAATCATTTGCAAACAGTGATAAATGTGACCCTTTTCCCTTCTGGTTTTTTTATACACGTATCCGGGAAAACAGAACTGCCCCTGATCCCCCATTCCTTGTAAAACCCCTTTTCATTAAATTTCTTTTTTGATTTCTTGAAAAAATTACCTTTGTCTCCTTCCTTTAAAGTCCCCTATGTTTCCCCTTGTAGCACAATAAATTATTATTCGTGCCTGTTCCACAGGATGTTGTCCCAGCCCTCTTGTAAAGTACGTACCCATGTATTCTTTTTAACCCGGGAGAATATCCCATTCCCCCCCTACCCTCCTGTCTCCCCTTTGTTCCCTTTCTTTAAATTCCCGTAGTTTTGGGTAAACCAAAATTTTTTCCCAAACCTCAAAAATTTATTTTTGATATTGTATAAGAAACCCACTTTCTCCCAAGTGCTTCGTCATTTCCCCTAATTATCTTTATCTTCCCCTTAAAATGGAATGCGGGTTTCACTGTTTGCCTGTTTATAGTTTAACATTTTCCTGTATGTCACTTTCTTCAATACTGAAATACTTTAAGCTGTTTTAAAGAATCCGGGCAATTATTTCAATGCATTGTTCTGGGGCTTTTTTAGTAGGGGTTTCAACATTTCCCTTTCTGTTTTTCCTTTTCATAAAATTAATCCTTTACACTTTTTTTTTAATTTGCGTGCTTAAACACATCGGGGCTCACTCTAAACCCTTCACCCAACTTTTCTTTTTCCATGTACAGGGGTCCAGTCCCTGTGGAGAATTTTTTTTTCTTTGACCTATGGTTTGCTCCTATTTCCAGTAGAAACACCTCTTTAAGGGCCCTTTGTTCTTTTAGTCAAAGACTTTTTGTCGTCTCTGTGAGCTCCCTTTTTCCCTTCTTCCTCTCCTTACTTGGTTTTTTGTTTTCGTCATTTTTTGGTGATTTCTATGAAGCAGTTTCGCTTACATTTGGTTTTTCTGCGATATCTTTCCCCCAAACTGTTCATTTAAGTTCTCTTTTTTGCAGATTCACTTCGTCTTTTCTCCCCTCTCCTTTCTCTTGGGCTTTCCATAGTTTTTTCCATTTTATTGGGGTTTTTTTTCCCATCCGGGCATCTTGGTAGAGGATGGGTCTTTTCTGCTTTTAAAAATTTTGTTCCCTTTTTTTTTTTTTTGCTTCTTCTTTCTTCTTCTTCTTTTTTCTTCTTCTTCTTTTTCCCCCCGGAAATGAGTTTCTCCTCTGCCTTGGGTTTACCCCTTTCCCTCCTTCGTCAATTTTCCCTTCCAGTTCATTTTCCCATAGCCGCTTTCACAAAATTCTGTCACCCCTTTAAAAAGTTTTCCTTTCGATATTATTTTCCCCCTGTGTATGTGTAGTGTTTGTGTGTGTGTGTGTGTGTGTGTGTGTGTGTGTGTTTTGTGAGGGGGAAATCCCCTATTTTTTTACTACGTATTTGTGGTTGCACAAATAGGTGAGTTATACAAGCTCCTGGCCCCCCCCTTTTTCATAAACCGTGCTAGGTCCTCTCCCCTCCCTGTTCCATTGTGTGGTTTTGTGTGTTGCGTGTGTCCCAAAACTATTTGGGGTTTTCAGGGGTCAAAGTCACAGCCCCCTGGCCCCCCCTCTTCGCTGATTGCTATTTAGGCCCTCTCTCTCCCTGCCCCTTTGGAGTTTCTATCATACCTCGCCTTAAAACTATGAAAGGTTTCCGCCTCCCCACATCACTTTCTAGGTATTCCAGGGCCAAAACTACTTTTATGACGAAGAAAATATTTCCCTAACATCCCTTTGATTCATCTGGGGTCTTAAAATTCCCAAATTTGGGTGCCCCTCTTGTGTCTGTTTTCCCCATCTCTGGAACTTCCGTCTTTGCCCACCTCGTCAAATTCCGCGCAGTTTTTTATTGTCTTTACATTTTCCCCCCGGGACCCTCCTGGCCTCCATGCCCGTCAGGCCGGCCGTTTTCCCTCAACCTTTCTTCATAGGACAATCCCCGAGCCCCTGGGACTAGTCTTGTTCCCAAACTTTTGAAATTTCTCAAATTTCTTGAGTGCTTAAACAAAGGTGTGGTTTCCCAAATTTTGGTCCCTGCATACCCCAAGTAGGGGTTTTGGTAGATGGTGTACAGAGTCTTAAACGAACCCTTTTACTGGGGTTCGGAACGCACCCTAGGTTTCCCGGGCCCCCGGGAGGGGCTGCAGCAGTTATCGGGATTATGTGCGCCCAGGAGATATGTCGGTGTTATACTCACCCCCAGATCTTTTTCCTTTGGGTGGGTTTGCAGTTTTTGGCCCTTTAAAAAATATATTGGGGTCTGCGGTCTTTTTTCCCCTTTCCCCCAAAAATCTTCATGATTTGGGGCTTTTGGCAGGGTTAAATTCAAGGAGCCAGTTGCTGGCCCCAGGTTTTGTACCCCTGTCCGATCTTTTGTAGTCCTGCCTGATCCTCGCCTTTTCGATTCTTCTAAATTAACTTCCCTTTCGTTTTGCAAACAAGGACATTTTGGGAGTCTACCCCTTCCCCTTAGGGTCGTTCACTAAAACCAAAAACAGCACGGTCCTGGGACTGACCCCCTTTTGGAAAAACCCCCTTTTCACAGGGCCCCAAACTCTAAACACCTCGTCGCGTACCTGACTCGTTTTTTCCTCCCTGTAGATTTTTCTCTGATCCATTGCAGGGGCCTTTCCTGTTATGTGTGCCGGGGTCCTTAGTTTTTGAAAGAAAACCCTCTTGTGGGGGCTGTGTCGAAAGCCTTTTGCAGTCCAAAAAAAACGCAGTCGTTTCCACCCCCTCTCTCTGTTTTCTTCTGTCACCTTGTCAAAAAACCTATTTGGGTTTGTGACACATTTTTTTCCCTTTCCCTGAAACCGTGCTGGTTGCCCAATTAACCTTGTTTTTTCCATGCCCCCCCACTCCCCCCTGATGTTTTTTCCCCATCCCTTGTTTACTACCCCCTTAGTGATAAGGTCTGTATTTAAGTCCCTTTCAGGGTTCTGTCCCCCCTTTTTAAAAAATTGGGATAAATTTCCATTTTCCATCCCTTTCAGGGATTTGCCCAGTTTCAAATGATGTTTTGAAGTCTTTTTTAAGGCTCACACAATACTCTGCTCCCTTTTTAAAGGGACCCATGGAGAGTTTTTTGTCTGGCCCCACCCCCTTTGAGGGTCAAGTTCGCATGCAGCTTCTTCACCTCCCCCTTGGTTATATGTACCTCACCCCAGCACTTGCTGGTGGGGCCCCCCTTTTTCGTTTTCTTGGAGTCCTCTGGTTTCCCTGTAAATACCTTTTTTAAATCTTTGTTGAGCCCCTGACATACCCCGGGTTTCGTTTCTTGGGGAATTTCCCCCCTCCCCCTTTTCCTCAGTCTGATTCCTGGCCCTTTGGGACTGTTTTTTTCCCCTCCTGTTTGGGGCGGTACAACAGTTTCCCGGGTTTAGTTTTTTCTTTTGATGCTATTTTCTTTTTTCATTTTGGTCTCTGAGCCCCCCTTCTTATCTGTGCATATTCTTTTTCGGGGCTCTTCGGCGGGATTTCTTTATTTTCCTGATTCTCTGTCTTCTGTCCTTTTCCATTCTCTAGTACCCCTATTTTTTTTGCCTCCCAACCCCTTTGGGGTGCCCCAAGGACTCGTTCTGTTTTTTTTCCCAAATTATTTCTTTTTCCCCTTGGGAAACAAACCTCTCTCTCCCTCCTTGCATTTTTGTTGCTACTTTACCCAAATCATTTTTTGTAGGGTTTTTCCTGTCAGTTCCCTCTCCCACTGAATGTCTTGAAGGAATTTTTCCTCAGGGGCCTGAGTATTTTCCCCCTTTTGTAGTTTGGTTTTTCCCCGGCCAAATTCCTGCTACCCTCCATTTGGGAAAACCCTTAACCTATGAGCCCAAAGCACAAAAAACCCATGATCACTAGCTCCCGGGGGCCTTTTCCCATACATGATCCCCCTTCGATGTCCAAAACAAACTCATGGTGAATAAAAGGGTTCCCAAACCCTTTGGGCTGGTTCATCCTCCCCTCTTTTCTGGTATGTCTCAAACCATGTTGATGCATGGGGTTTCCCCAGTACCACATCCATCATCTTGGCTCCCCATGTTTCGGGACCCCAGGGGGGCTCCGGTTTTTCCCCAAATTCAATCTCCTTGTGTTTTTGAAATCACCCATAACTGATTTTTGTTTCCCCCCATGTGTGCTCTCCGGGCCCCTCGGCTATTTGGGTTGATCATTGCTCGTTGCTTCTTCGTATTCTTCTTTGGCCCTGCAGTTCTGTGGTGGGTTGTACATTACTGAAATTTAATCCCCTTATGTCCCTCAGGGGAAATTTTTCCTACTAAGTAGTAACTTTCGCCCATGCCATCCTTTCCCTTCCTTTTTCTAAAAACCCCCACGGGTTTTTAATGGGGCAGGGGGCAATCCTCCTCCCCCTCTCCCCCCTTTGGGTCTTTCCTGAAAAATTTGGGATATCCGGATGGAAAGATTGAATCTGTTATTATTCTGGTAAATTTTGTTTCTGTGATTTGTTTTTAAATGTCTGGGGATGCCCTTTGTTTTCTTTCGTGCCACTCCTCATACTTGTTTGTTTTTCCATCTGCATTTGTATACCCACCTTCAACTTTTTTTCAAAGACTGTGGTCGGGGGAAGTATTTTTGGGGTTTTGGGAAGGGGGAGCCCTTGGTAAAAAAACATGGGTTTTTGCTTTTGGGGGTAAATTTTGTAATTTTAGTGGGGGGGGCATTGGATGTGGCAGGGGTTTTTTGATTTAAAAGTTTTGGGTTTTTGCACTGGGGTTGACCGGGTTTGGGGAAAGGTTCTAAAGAAAGTTGTGGGGGGAGGCGTATTAGTTTCTTCTTTGGGTCTGGGATTCCCTTCTGTCTTCTCCTCCCCTCTTTTTTTCCTCCCTTTCCCTTTGTCCCACTCCTAGTTTTTTCCCTTTCTTCTTGTGTTCTGTCGCGTTGTTTGTGTGTGTGTGTGTGTGTGTGTGGTGTGTGTGGTGTGGGGTGTGTGTGTGTGGTGTGTGTGTGTTTTAAAAACCGTCAGTATATTTTTCTACTTTGCTCTCGGGCTGGTCGTTGTTTTTTACAACGCGGTGTTTTTGTGTGCGTGTCGTGATGTTTTGGGCCCTCTGGGCGGGGTTTCGCTTTTTTTTGCGTTCCCCCTCGTGACGTTTTTGGGGCGTGGGGCGGGGTTTAAATTTCCTGCGTTTTTGGGGTTCCCAAGTAATTTGATTTTATTTGTGTGAAAAAATACCCTGCAATAGCCCTTTGGTTTCCGTTTCACGTTTTAGTGATTTGGGGTACATTGTTCTGGGGAGTATTAAACTCGGCTCCAGTGTGTCTGTGGCTGGGGTTTCAAGGGGGGATAAAAATACATAAAAATAGTGTAAGGTTTTATTACGACATAATTCGCTCTGCAGTGCGTTTTAAAAAAGGTCAAAAAACCTGATGGGGTTTTACGCATGGGAAAAATTTTTCCTTTAAAAAAAGGGTTTAAATTTATAACGCATATTGCCTCAATAACGACTTTTTTCCCCAGGATTGATTTTTTTATCTTTGCCCAATTTCTTGACGAAGCTCAATCCTTCCGGGTTTCCCTTTGGGTTTAAAAAATATGGGAAAAACTGCCGCTCTGTTGCTGCTCCCTTTCTGTGGCACTGCTGTTCCCTTTTGTCGCTGTGCAGGAAAACGCTAAAAAACCACCATCACAAAAAACCCAATCTTTAATTTATGATAAATGATGATGAAATAATAATACTTTTGATAAAAAAAAATAGTAATAATAAACAACAACAATAACAACACAACCATAAACTGTAATATAAAAAATTTAATAAAAACTCACTGTATTCGTTAATTTTTAAAATTTTGATAGAGGTGGTTTTCCTGCTGGAAAGGGGGGTTTTTAAAAAGGGCAGTTTTTCCCAAAAAGTTTGACTGGCGAATATAACATTATGTTTATAACGTTGGTGATAGCTAGCCCATCCATATTGGCTTGGTTTTGGTGTAAGGGTGGTAAGGTTTGTAGTGGTGGTGGTGTTTTTAAAGTTGGGTGGTGGGGGGGCGATTTTTCTTAATTATACATGTTCTTTAAGACAAGAGGCAACATCGTTTTCAATCAGAGTGCCAAAAAGTTTTTCTAGGCTTCTGTTTTTACTCTTTATATGGCAGGAAAAAAGTACCTTCCTGGATGACTTGGGCCCACCAAAACCCACACTCAGTCTTTCCCCGGGTTTGGGTTTTTTGTCTACCAAACCCACTACCTCAGTGCTCCCTGGATGGTTGTCGTCTACCAACCTACTTTCCTCAGTTCTCCCCCGGAGGTTTTTTTCTACCAAAACCCACTAAACCCCGTGCTCCCGGGATGGGTTTTGTCTCCAACCTACTCCTCAGTGCTCCCGGATTTGGGTTTTTTGTCTACCAACTACTATCAATTTTTCCTTGGATGGTTGTTGTCTACCAATAAATACCTCGTTGGGTCCCTGGATGGTTTTTTTGCTACCCCGCCCACTTCCCCCATGCTTTCCCCGGGTGGTTTTTTGCTACCAAAAAAAATAAACCCCAGTTCTCCCCGGATGGTTGTTGTCTACCAACCTACAAACCCAGTGCTTTCCCCGGATTGGGTTTTTGTCTACCAACCCACTACCTCAGTGCTCCCTGGAGGGGTTTTTGTCTACCAATTATACCTCAGTGCTCCCCGGATGGTTGTTGGCCCACCCAAACCCACTACCTCATTCTCCCTGGAAGGTTGTTTTTTTTACCAGCCCCACTACTCAGTGCTCCCTGAATGATTGTTATCTACGAACTAACCACAGTGCCCGTAAGGAATATGTGAAAACAAAGTTTATTAATTTTTTTATAGTGAAAAAAAAAAGATATAAGGGGGTGATAAAACAGTAATAAAGATAGTTTTGGTAAATTCAGCCAGGAGGGAACCCCGGGGGTAAATCAACAGTAAATGTAAAACAAGTAAAAAATAGGGTATACGGGAAAAAAAACGCTGAAAAGGGGAGTAAGAGGGAAAACCCTGGATGAGGGGGGGTTTTCCCCCCCGGGGGGGGGGGACCCAGTGCTTGCCACTGCGCCACCCCCCTCTTTTCAAACCACCCGAATAACGAGAGAAAAACCCCCGGCTGGGGAAATGAATTTTAAAAAAGCCCCAAAAAAATTTTGAAAATGGGGCCCAAAAAAATTATATTTTAACCCCGAAATTTTTTGTATGTATTTTAGTATTATTATATATATATATAATAATATTATATATATAAAATTTTATATATATATATATATATATATATATTTATATATATATTTTTATAAAATATTTTTATGCCAAAAAAAACCACTCTGAAAAATAGAGAAATTCCAACGCTTTCTTTATATCACATTATCAAGGAAAATATGATAAAGTGGGGTAGTCACGAAAGCGCTTGGAATTTTTCTATTCTTTCAGAGGTTTTTGGGGGGGGGGGGGGGGGAAATTCTGAAATCACCCTTTTTCTGTGATCTTATTTCATTTTAAAAATTAATAATATTTATATATATATATTATTATATATATTATATATATATATATATATTTTTTATATATATAAATATATTTTATGAAATTAAAATATTATTTTTTATTTTAATTATATATTATAATTTATATTAATTTTTTTAAAATAAATATATTAAATTTTCCTTTTTAAAAATTTAAAAATTTAAATAGAGAGGGTTTTTTAAAATAATAAATTATAAAATTTTTCGTTTGGGGGAATAAACAAAATTTTTGAAATAAAAGGTTTAAAACCTAAAAATCCCTTTGGTTTCGCAGGGAAACTTTTTGGGGGAACCCCCCAAAAACCTTGTTGAATAAAAAAGGAACCTTGATCACGCAAAGGCCCCCACTACTTTTTAAAAAAGCGACCCCCACCACACTGAAAACCCACAACCTACTCGCCCCGCGACCTTAATCACACACTGACACCCACAACACACTCAACCCCGGGGCCTTTTTCACCACCATGACCCTACAAACTACTCCCCCAGGACCTTGATCATCACACTGACACCTACAACACTACTCAAAAACCCCGCGACCTTGTACCACACTGACACCTACAACATACTCAGCCCAGCACCTTGATCATTTACACTGACACCTACAGCACTACTCACCGGGGACCTTTATCACCACATGACATTTACAGCACTACTCAACACGCGACCCTTTATCACCCCACTGCACCTACAAAAACTACTCAACCCCGCGACCCTTTTTTCAAAAACCTGACATCTACAACACTAATTTAACACAGCGACCTTTATCACCCACTAACATCTACAACAAATTTTTTTGACCCCCCGACCTTGATCACAACCTGACAAACTACAACACTACTCGACCCAGCGACCTTGAACACCAAAACTTTACACCCACAACACTACTCAACCCAGCGACCCCATCACCACACTGACACTACAAAACTACTCAACACAGCGACCTTATTCCCCCCTGACACCTACAGCACTCCTCAACCCCAGCGACCTTGAACCCAAAACTAACATCTACAAACCCCTACTCAAACCCAGCGCCTTTATCACCCCATCATCTACAACCCCTTTCTCAAACGGACCTTTATCACCACACTACAAAAAAACAACACTACTCAAAACCCCGCGACCTTTAAACACCAAAACTAACATCCCACCCCAGGACTTGATCACCACACTACATCTACAACACTACTCAAAACCCGCGAAAACCCTTTTCCCCCACACTAACATCTACAACCCCACTCCAAAACAGCGACCTTGAAACACCAAAACTAACCCCCCTACCCAACCCCGGGACCTTTACCCACATGACATTCAACACTACTCAACCCCCGCCCACCTTGATCCCACCCCTAAATTACAACACTACTCAACCCCCGCCCTTGATCCCCCCACACACCACAACACTACCCCAACCCCGCAAACCCTTTATTTACCCCCACTGGGCAATACAAAATAATCAAACCCCGCGACCTTGAACCCACACTGACACTTTCAACACTACTCAACCAAAGCGACCTTGAAAAAACATTCCCCCCACCCCACCTTTTCAAAACACTACCAAAACCCCGCAAACCCTTTATCACCCCTGACAAACCCACAAAAACTTTCTCAACCCACGACCTTGATCCCACACTGACATTACAAAACAAACCCAAAACAGCGAAACCCTTTATACCAAAACTAAAACCCACAACACTTCAAAACCCCGGGGACCTTTGATCACCAAAACTAAATTTTACAACATACTCACCCAGCACCCTTGTTTTCAAAACTAAAACCCCCAACACTACCAACCCCGGGACCTTATCAAACCCCCACTTTACATTTTTCAAAACACTAATAAAAACCCCGCGACCTTGGGTTTACCACAAAATAAAACCCACAACACTTCTCCAAAACCCCGCGACCTTGATCACCACAAAATAAAAAAAACACCTTACAACCCACTAAATTCCCCAAACCCCAGCGAAACCCTTTATCCCCCAACAACTAAAAATTCCTTTTAACACTAAACCAAACTTGACCCTGGATCACCACACTAACATTACAACACTACTCAAAACCCGCGAAAACCCTTTATCACCCACTTTAAAATCTACAACACTCCGACCCCCCCACCCTTTATCCCCCCACTAACATCTACAACACTACTCAACACAGCGACCCCTTTATCACCACATAAAATTCAACCTACCAACACAGCGCCTTGATCACAACACTAACATCTACAAAACTGTGACCCCTTTATCACCACACTAAAATCTACAACACTACCCCAACCCAGCGACCTTTATCACCACACTAACATCTTTAAAAAACACTCAACACAGCGACCCTTTATCCCCCCAAAACTAAAAATTCCCCCACAACACTACTCCAAAACCCGCGACCTTGATCACCACATAAAAAAAAAATCTACAACACTACCAACACAGCGAAACCCTTTTCCCCCAAAACCCAAAAATTTACAACCTAATCAACCCAGCGCCCCTTTATCCACCAAACCAAAAACACTACTAACCCCGGGCCTTTTATCACCACACAACATCTTCAACACTACTAAAAACCCCGGGGACCTTGATCACCCACTAACATCCAACAATACTCAACACAGGGGACCTTTATCACCCACTAATCTAAAAACACTAATCAACCCCGCGACCTTTTATCACCCCACTTCCCAAACCCACCCAAAACCGACCCCTTGGGTCACCACACTAAAATCTACAACACTATTAAAACCCCGCACCTTGTTACCACACTAACATTACAACCTTTCTCAAAAACGCGAACCCTTTATCACCACACTAAAAACTACAACACTTTTTTTAACCCCAGCGACCCTTTATTTCCCCAACACTAAAAATCTCACCGGAAACCCTTTATCACCACACTAACACAAAAACACACTCAACACAGCGACCTGGAAACACCACACTAACTTTTACAAAACTAAACCCAAAACCCCGCGACCTTTATCACCCCACACTAAAACTCAACAACACCCTAAAATCAACAAACCCGCGACCTTGATCACCACACTAAAATTCAACTCTCTCCACAGCGACCTTGGGTCACCACACAAAAATCTACAACCCCTACTCAAAACCCCGCGACCTTGATCACCCCCACTAACATCAACAACACCCACTCAAAACAGCGACCTTGATCACCACACTAACATCTACAACCTACCAAAACCCCGGCCTTTTCCCACACAAAAATTCCCAAAATACTTTAACCCCGGCCTTGTTTACCACACTAACATCAACACATACCAACACAGGCGACCTTTATCACCCCCAATAATTCTAAAAAACTACTCAACACAGCGACCCTTTATCACCCCACTACTTTTAAAACAAATAAAAGGGGGCCCAAAAAGATAAAATAAAACCAAAAACATAAAAAAATTGACACCCCCTTTTTTTTTAAACAATAAAGGAAAAACCTTTTTACCCCATTAAAATTCAAATTTTCCAAACCAAACCCCTTTTTACACCACTCCCCTTCCTCTTAAAAACCACCTTACACCCACCTCCTCACTATAAAACCAACCAAACCTTTCCCCACTAATTTCCACAACCTTCCCCCATACCACCACCTCCCAACACCCAGTACCAAAAACCCCCTCCCACTTTACCAACCCCCCCACCCATACCACCAACCTCCCCCTATAAAACCCCCACCTTTTCCCAACATAAACCCCAACCCCACTATAAACCCCACCTTACCCAACTAAATTTCCAAACCACTTCCCCCACCCGTACCACAAACCCCCAAAAGACCCCACCTTCCCCCTAGTTCCCCCACCGCCTCTAAACCCCAACCCCCCAACCCATTACCACAAACCTCCCCCACATAAAACCCCACCTTCCACATAAAACCAAAAACCTCCCCAAAAAGCACCATCCCCAAATAAGTTACCCACTCCCCCAAAGGGCCTTTTAACCCTCCTCAACCAAACCCCCCTTTCCCAAGGAAACCATCACCCCTAAAATTAAAACCCCCTCTTTCCAAAAAGGACCACCCCCACTAACCACCACTCCCCCCAGGCCCATCACCCCTCCAACCAATCAAAAACCGCCCTAGTCACCAAAAAACCTCTCCCTTTACCCCCCACTCCTTTCCCCCAATAAAACCACCCCTCCCCACTGTACCCACCACCTCCTCAAACTATAAAACCCCCACCTTTCCCCAAATTAAAACCACCAAAACCCCCCCACCCTTTTACCACACCCCCTCCACTATAAAACCCCCACCTTTTCCCCACTAAACCACCACCTCCCCATTATACCCCACCTCCAAAACTATACCACCACCTTTTTCCCCCATAAAACCACAACCTCCCCACTGTACCACCACCTCCTCCACTATAACCACCAAACCCCCCTTATACCCCACCTTCCTCCATATAAAACCCCCCTTTTTCCCACATAAAACCCCAAAACCCCTCCACAGGACCACAAACCCCCTCAAATAAACCAACTCCCCACATTACAACACCTCCTCCCTATTCCCCCACCTTTAAAAAAGTAAAAATCCCCACATTGGAAAATTACCTCCTTTTAAAAAAAATTAAAAAACCTTTTTCCCCTTTTTGTCAACCACCTTCCACTAAATAAACCCCCAAACCCCTTCCATTAAACCCCCACCCCTCCACTAGTACCACCCCTCCCACTGTTCCCCACCTCCCCCAATTGTACCAACCCCCTCCACTAGTAAACCCCCACCCCTTTCCCCTAGTACCACCAAACCCCCTCCACTAGTCCCAAACCCCCCTCCACTATACCACCCCCCCCTCCTCCACTGTACCCAAACCCCTCCCCTAGTACCACCCTCCTCCCTAGTACCCCCCCTCCCCCCATTTCCCCAAACCCCCTCCCCAAACCCAACCTCCCCCACTAACCCCAAATTTTTCATACCACAAAAAGGAACCAAAAATTACTTTTTAAACCCCCTTCCCCGTCCCAACCTCCCCCACCAGTCCCCAACCTCCTTTTCCCCTGTCCCCACCCCCTTTTTTTAAAAAAATTCCCCCCCCACAGTCCCAACCTCCCCCACTTTCCACCCCCTCCTTCCCCAGTCCTTTTTACCTCCCCACAGTCCCTTTTTTCCCCATCCCCCCCCACAGTCCCCATCCTTCCCCAGTCCTCACCTCCTTCCCCATCCCTTCCCCCCAGTCCCCCCCTCCCCAGTTTCCCCAATCCCCCTTTCCCATCCCCACAGTCCCCCATTCCCCCACAAATCCCCCCCTTTCCCCGTCCAGTCCTTTTCCCCTTTTTAAAACCCCCCCCCCAACCAATTTACTTTTCCCCCATTTTTTTAAAAACCCAAATCCCCCTTTTAAAAAATTTATATTTAACAATTTCCCCTATTTAAATTAATTTTTTCCCCCCCCCCCACTGAAACCCCCCAAATTGTAAATTTTAACCAAAAATTCCCCCTATAAATTTATATTTAACCCCCAAATTCCCCTAGTTTTTAAAATTATTAGTTTTTAAAAAAGACCCCCAACCCCCTTTTTTTTTTTTTTAACCCCCAAATTTTTTGTTTCCACAAAATTTTCCCCTTAATAAACCCCCTCCCCCCCTAAATTTTTTTAAAACCTAAAGTTTTATTATTAGTAAATTTCCCCCAAGCCAAATTTCCCCGTTTTCCTTTCCCCCCTTTCCCTTAAACCTACCTTTCCCCCAATTTTTCCCAATTTTTTTTAGTTAAAAAAAGTTTTATGTTCCCTTCCCCGGGCATTTTTAAACCCAAAAGATGTATGTCAGTGTATATACACCGCGAGGTACACATCTGTCAGTGTATATACACCGAGGTACACATCTGTCAGTGTATATACACCGAGAGGTACACATCTGTCAGTGTATATACGTCGAGAGGTACACATCTCTCAGTGTATATACACCGAGAGGTACACATCTGTCAGTGTATATACGTCGAGAGGTACACATTTGTTTGGTATTAATGTATCCATGAGTGGTGAGGCTGTGAACATAATGAACCAGCGAGAGAATTTATCTAACATATATACTCTCGTTTATTATCTGTATATTACCTGTGTCTACACTTCATACAGTGTTGTTAGGATGAGTCTGTCTTGGTCTCTTATATATTACTGTTGTATTTAACAATTTAGAATTAGCTATTTAAGATACATATTTCAAATTGCCCATTAGTGATTTCTAGCATTCTCACTGCACCCAGTTATCTAGTATTTTTACTTTAGCATTATCAAGACATTCTGTTCTCTAGTATTTTCACTGGACTGTTTGTGGTGTCTTAACTATACTGTGTTATACTCCCTTCAGTGTGTGTGTGCGTGCGTGTGTGTGTGTGTGTGTGTGTGTGTGTGTGTGTGTGTGTGTGTGTGTGTGTGTGTGTGTGTGTGTGTGTGTAGTGTGTGTGTGTGTGTGTGTATTAGCGCCTCTGTGGTGTTGAAACATTTCCACAATACGTGCACTAGTCAGTCTAGGCATTTGCATACAAACACCTGTAATTACTGATTGCTGCCTCGGTATTTTGACTCGCTGTGTGTGTAGAGAGCAATTTTAAGTAGCCCAGTCAATGCTGCCATTCAATGCTGCACCGAATTGTTGCTCTTAGCTCTTGAACTAATCATAGTTAGCTATACATGAGAGCTCATATGCTGCTCTCAGCTCTTGACATATGAAAACTATGTTCTGATGACTCTTCAATGGGAAGTAACAGGAAATTCTTAGTGTACAATTATCAACTTACATATCCTTGTGGTTTAAGAATTATTGTTAACTCTCAGTGTATATACAATGTGAGATTTATATACCTGTTATTACAGTATATATATCATAATTATTTATCTTATTATCTAAATAGTTATAATTTATTTTTGTTTATATACTGTCGTTATTATATTTTTATATAAAAAATAGAAATGCTGAATAACATAATTGCAAAATTGATAATATATAAATATCATAAAATAAATACCTGTTATAATTTTTTTTATTTTGATTTTTACTATTATGTTTATTTAATAAATTCTGAGTTTATAGTTTGATTATTGTAAGTTCTATCATTATTATTGTGTGGGTATTATTGTGCATATTGTGTAAGTACTGTGTGTTTACTGTGTAGGTTTTGTGTGTTTATTTTGTAGGGATTGTGTACGTAGAGTAGGTTTTGTGTAGGTATTAGTGTACATATGTTGTATTACTGTGTATGTTATGTATGTATTAGTGTGTATATTATGTATGTATTAATGAGTACGCTATGTATATATTTAGTGTGTATATTATGTATGTATTAATGAGTACGCTATGTATATATTTAGTGTGTATATTATGTATGTATTAATGAGTATGTTATATATGTATCAGTGTGTATATTATGTGAGTAGAGGGGCGCCAACATCAGGTGGACGCCACACACCTGTGTGACAGCTTGGGTAATTACCTGTTATTTTCTGATCACACAAAGTCCCAATGACTTTGTTATGGAGTCAGCCTGACAGCTTGTTCCTGTTGTCTGTCTGTTTTTATGTCCGTTTTGTGATGCTGTTTTTCCTGCTTCTATCAAATGTCTGATTTTGTCTGTGCGTTTCTGTATTCTGTTCTGTCTTTGCTGTATCTGTCGTTCTTAAATAACTAACAAAGAAACATAGAAACAAAGAATAACATAAAATGACAGTTAAAAATGATAAAATTTACGATAATAAATAAATAAAAGCTATACGTGCACAATTAAAAAAAGAGTAAACTACTACCAAAACAAATGAATAAAAGGACACAAATATGAACAAGAACAACTATATTATTTTAAAGTAGCAGCTAACATAATAAGAGAAATATTAAGTAAATGAAAACAGCAATAACAAAAACAACTGCAAGAAGAAGAATACAACAGCATAAGAAAAAATACAATAACAACATTAACAACAACAACAATAGCAAAAGAGCCAACAAGAACAGTAACAGAAGCAAAAACAATCAAATAAGCAAAAAAAAAAAAAGAGTAATGACAGTAACAGGAAGAACAGAGGAAACAATAATATAATTGCCAAAAGGAGACTAAAAAATAATGGCAGAATCCAACCAAACAAAATAACAGTGATAGCAACAGAAAGAACAACAACAACAATAACAGCAACAACAGAAGTAAGAACATCAACACAAACAGAAATAAATGAACATCAAAAGAAAAATAAACAAAAGCAGAAATAATAAACGACATCAACAGAAAAAATAAACAGAAAGAGAAGCAATAAAACAAACAAAATCAACAGAAAAAACAATATAAATAGTAAAACAAAAGACATCAAAAGCAACAAGAACAGAAGGATAAATAGAATATGAACATAAAGAGAAATAAGAGCAGAAACAACTGTAGAAAATAATGGAAAGCATCAACAAAAACAACAACATAAACAGAGATAAACAAAAACAAACTCAATATGAACAAGAGAAAAGTGATAAAACAAGAAAAGTCAGTAACAACAGCAACAAAACAAGAACAGCAAAAGCAACAACGATTTTACTTACCAAGAAACGCAATTTGCAACTCAAAAAGGTCTTTAATTTACTTGTTACAAAAACACTAGTTTGCATGTCTTGCAACTTTCCTGGTCTGAGGTCTGGAGACCACTGTTACCACCGAGGAAATAAGGTCTTCCCAGTGTTGCCACTAGCAGTGTTTATAGTGTTGCCACTAAGGGAAAAAGGTGTTGGAAGTGTTACCACTGAGGGAGAAAATAGATGTTGCCAGTGTTGTCACTAAGGAACTTTTTTCCACTGTTGCCACTGTGGTAAAACAAGGTGTTGGTAGCGTGGTCTAAGTGAAGCATTGGCAGTGTCACCACCTCGGCGTGATACCTCATCACTCTCGCTTCATCTGTCGTCACCACCAACTTTGTGACATAGATATATTTTTATGCTGTTTTTGTTAAGCTGATTATGATTCAAGTTCCCCCCCATGATGAGCTAATGTGTGTGTGTGTGTGTGTGTGTGTGTGTGTGTGTGTGTGTGTGTGTGTGTGTGTGTGTGTGTGTGTGTGTGTGTTAGTTACCATTTTGTCTTAGGCACATGTCGATTAGACACTAGGCCTGTTGTGTGTGTGTGTGTGTTTATGTGTGTGTGTGTATGTATGTGTGTGTGTGTGTGTGTGTGTGTGTGTATGTGTGTGTGTGTGTGTGTGTGTGTGTGTGTGTGTGTGTGTGTGTGTGTGTGTGTGTGTGTGTGTGTGTGTGTGTGTAGTCACCTAATTGTGGTTGCAGGGGTCGAAACTCAGCTCCTGTCCCGCCTCTTCACTGATCGCTACTAGGTCCGCTCTCTCTCCCTGCTCCATGAGCTTTATCATACCTCGTCTTAAAGCTATATATGGTTCCTGCCTCCACTACATCACTTGCTAAACTGTTCCACTTCCTGACAACTCTATGACTGAAAATATACTTCCTAACATCCCTTTGACTCATCTAAGTCTTCAACTTCCAATTGTGACCCCTTGTTTCTGTGTCCCATCTCTGGAACATCCTGTCTCTGTCCGCCTTATCTATTCCAGGCAGTATTTTGTATGTCGTTATCATGTCTTCCCTAACCCTCCTGTCTTCCAGTGTGTGTGTACTCACCTAGTTGAGGTTGCAGGGGTCGAGTCCAAGCTCCTGGCCCCTCCTCTTCACTGGTCGCTACTAGGCCACTCTCCCTGAACCGTGAGCTTTATCATACCTCTGTTTAAAACTATGTATGGATCCTGCCTCCACTACATCGCTTCCCAAACTATTCCACTTACTGACTACTCTGTGGCTGAAGAAATACTTCCTAACATCCCTGTGATTCATTTGTGTCTTCAACTTCCAACTGTGTTCCCTTGTTACTGTGTCCAATCTCTGGAACATCCTGTCTTTGTGTGTGTGTGTGTGTGTGTGTGTGTGTGTGTGTGTGTGTGTGTGTGTGTGTGTGTGTGTGTGTGTGTGTGTGTGTTGTACTGCAAGATCACCAACAAAATAATTCTGAACAGTAAATATATTTCTTACTGTTAAGATCTAGTAGAAACTTTTGCCAGTAAAGCAGCTGAGGATCTTGACTTATAAGCTAAATCTGGACATAATAAGACAGGCTCACAGACACTCTTCCTTCAGTGTTTACTTCTTCATCAACTCTAGTATATATTTACATCTTGACTTAACTTTACGTCTTTGAATATTTTAGGTTATTATGTATATTTGGTCTTAACAAATTTTCAAGTCTACCTATGTTTTCGTAAAAGTGTGGCAATTATTATGAAACTACTCACATCTTTTACTTCTTTCTAAGTATACCCTCGTTTAATTTGTAATTATATTGAAAATATGATTGGTATTGAAAGAGAAAACCGGGAATAGAGTACAACCTGAAGAGAACAAAATAAAACAATCTGTTGATAAAAATTTGTAAATGAGCCTCATACTTGATGAACTGTGTAGCTTCAGTGACATATGTGAACGAAGACATCTTTAAGACTTTACAAGACTTATGTCTGGTTCCTCACAGTCTGTAGCGTCAGTCTTCAGCCCAGTCACCTTCCTGGATCAACCACATTAAGAAGGTAGAGAAGTTTACAATCAGACAAGTCAGAGAGCTGAGATGCTGCTCTGCCTGTACACCTTAAGAGAATTAAACATCTAAGAGGAGAACCAGTTAAGACATAATTATGATATACAAGAACTTCAGAGGATTTTTCAAGATGAATGACAGAATGAATGATAAGAACATGGACAAGAGACACAGAAGGAAGCTGAAGACACAGAGGAACCACAGGCACGTTAATAGTTTTTTATTTGGCTTTACGGTAATAAAAAGGCAGAAGTGATGGCGGCAACCCCCACGTCCCCTCCCATACGCAGCTTGAAGGAAAGATATAACCCACTTATGACAGCCGATAGTAGGTTAAAGTGCGGGTCCAGGAACTAAGACTCAACTACAGAAACACAAAACAGCAAGTAAAACTCGTCAGACACACACACACACAGGTCGTGGACCGGGCCGCGGGGGCGTTGATCCCCGGAATGCCCTCCAGGTAGGTAGACACAGACACAGAAACATAAATACACACACATACATACACAGACACAGACAAACAGACGCACACAGACACAAACAGACAAACACACACAAACACCCCACAAACACACACAAACACACACAAACACACACACACACACACACACACACACACACACACACACACACACACACACACGCACACACACACACACGCACACACACACACACACAACACACACACACACACACACACAACACACACACACACACACACACACACACACACACACACACACGCACACAGAGCTAAAGGAAATGTCCTACTAAGGAAGGTTAAGGGAAATCGGTCTGACGACACTCGTGGACAGGAGGGTCAGGGGAGACATGATAACGACATACAAAATACTTCGTGGAATAGATAAGGTGGACAGAGACAGGATGTTCCAGAGATGGAACACAGAAACAAGGGGTCACAATTGGAAGTCGAAGACTCAGATGAGTCAAAGGGATGTTAGGAAGTATTTCTTCAACCACAGAGTTGTTAGGAAGTGGAATAGTCTGGCAAGTGATGTAGCGGAGGCAGGAACCATACATAGTTTTAACACGAGGTATGATAAAGCTCATGGAGCAGGGAGAGGGATGACCCAGTAGTGGTCAGTGAAGAGGCGGGGCCAAGAGCTGAGTCTCGACCCCTGCAACCACAATTAGGTGAGTACACACACACACACACGAGTAAGACTCATCATCAAAGGACCCGTGTGTGTGTGTGGTGGTTCCGTAAAGGTTGAAGTCACAAGCATATCAAGCAGTGAGTCATTAGAGCTAGCTCTCAGCTGACCTCAGTCACGTAGTGCAGGCTCAAGCACTCTTACAAGCTTCCTAAACCTCGAGGTTTCTCCCAGGAAGGCTCAAGCACTTTTCCAGTCATCCTACACCTCGAGGTTTCTCCCAGGAATACAAACAACTTTCACAAAAATCATTTTACCATTAGATAACATTTTTAAGAAATCTAGATGGAGTCTGGCTACATAATAGATGGGGTGTAACGTTATATAAAGGAAAGTACTAACGCAAATAACCCCCAATGAAGGAAAAAGCTATGAGACGTTCCAGTCGATTTGACTATGACGTCACATTAACACACGAAGGTAAGGACCCGGATATGTCGAGAGGAGGGCAGGGAGGGACAGGAGGGGAAAGAAAAAGGAACAGGAGAAGTATGGAAAGGGGTAATGCTGGTGTAAAAGAAATACTTTTGAAAAAGTTGTTATATCAGATTGAGGGTAGTTAAATATTAGATGGAAAATAGTCACATACGGGGTGAGTAAAGCTTCTGTTTTTCCCTGGGAAACATGGGTTGGGGTGTTAATAGTTTTTGTGGGTGGCAGCCTGCATAAAGGGCTGATATATACTCAAACTGGTCACTGAAATGAGCGAGGTGGGACAGCAGCTGTAAATGAAGTAAGTAGGAAAAGTTTAAACTGTAAATGAACTGGATAAAGAGTAGATAAAACCATGATTGCCAAAAAATTAACAAAAGGACCAGTTGCAGGAATTAACAAAACCTATTGCCCAGGGACCAATCAGCCACCCATGATTGCCAGAAGCCCCAATTAGCATGCCCCCCAATGATTCCGGAAACCACCAAACCCCGCATGATTGCGGGAAACCCCATAACCACACCTAATTCCCCAAAAACCCAATCAGACACCCTGATTCCCAGGAATAATGCCCCAATCATGTTTGCCCGGGAAAACTAATAAACCCACCCCATGATTCCCGGGAACCAATCAGAACCCCATGATTGCCCAGGAATAATAAAACCACCCCATGATTCCCCAGGAACCAAATCAGAAACCCCCATGATCCCCAGGAACTTTTTAACACATCATGATTCCCCGGGAACTAATGAAACACCAGATTGCCCAGAACAATAAACACCTGATTCCCCAGGAACTAAGGGAACACACCATGATTCCCCAGGAACTAATGAACCACTCATGATTCCCAGGACTATGAACACCACTGATTCCCCAGGAACCAGTCGAAACCTGTTGCCGGGAACTAATGAGCACACATCAGTTTTCCCGGAATAATGAACACAAAACCCATGTTTGGCAGGAACCAAATCAGAGCACACCTTGGTTTTCCAGAAAACCTTTCAGTGTTGAACTTACCCCCTTACGCGCCCGGCTTTGTTAAACCCAAAGTAGGTTTTGGAGTAAAAAAATAAATTTTTAAGACATTTGGGAACCCTAAAAGTATAGGAAAAAAATTTAACCCCCCTTAAAACTATTAAAAATTGCATGGCTCTAAAACAATAGGGGGGGGTAAAAATTTCACTTTTTTTTTGACGTATTTGTTCTGTCATTTTTTTATATTCTTTTTCCTCTTCCCCACTCCCTTTGTCCCCATCCCCTCTTCTACTATCCCCTCCCCCCCTAATTACTTTTTTCTTTCCCCTCTCCCCCCCTCCTCCCCCCCCTTTTAAATTACTATCTCCCTCCCTTCTTCCCCCCCTTTTTCCCCTTCCCCCCTTTCCCTTTCCCTCCCTTCTTCCCACTCTCCCTACCCCCCTCCTCCCTCCCCAATTTCTTTTCCTTTTTACTTCCCCACTCCCTCTACCCAAAATTTCCAAACTGTTCCCATTATTTCATAAATTTTAATCCCCCCTTTCCCCCAAAAATTTCTTCTATTTAAAAAAATCTGGAATTTTTTCCCCCCAACTTTTCTATTTTTCCACCTTTTACAAAACCTTTTTTCCTTTAAAATTCCCTCTCACTCCCCTTTCCAATTTTTCTTTTAAAAAAAAAAAGGCTTTTATTTCGTAATTTTTCCTTCAGTTCTTACGGGGTTAAAAAAACCCCTTAAAAAGTTATTAGGGAAATTGTAAAAAAAATTTTTTTTGAACATTTCCCGTTTCGGGGGGCAAAACCCGGGTTTTTCATGACCAAGGGTTCGGGTTTTATCTTTGTGGTAAAAAATAAAAAAAATTTGGGGGGGAGTTGAGAAAGGAAAATATCCCGTGGGATTTAAATTTTTGTTCCCATTAAAAAAATTTCTCCTTAAACAAATTTTTTTTAAAACATTTTTACTTTTATTTATCCCTTTTTTTATTTTCCTTACATTTTTTCCCTTTCCCCCCCCCCTTCTTCCCCCCCCCTCCTTTTTTTTTTTTTTTTTTTTTTTTACACAGGGTTTGACAAGGTTAAGGATCCCTAGCTTTATTGACAGCTATTTACAGGTTAAGGATTCCTAACTTTATTGGCAAGCTAAGAGCTGTTACCTACATCAGCTCATTTGAAAGCATTTTTATTGTTATGAGACATACAAGTAGGAAACAGGATGAAGTTGGAGCCATCTGTGGGCCAGCATTTTCATTTTATCAACTGACTTTATCTCGTTGACATCATTATGCTGTACGAATGTGTTCCATACTCTAGTCATCCTGGGTATGTATGATCTCAGATGGAGTGATGTTCTGGAGAAGGGTACAGCCAGAGTGAAGTTGCTGCTTTCTGCCCGTCTTGTGGCATAAAAGCTTGTTTCACGCTGTCCTCGAAGTGGATCCAAGTGTGGTATTTTGACAATATTGGCCTTGTACATAACAGTAAGGCCACCCACATCCCTCCTATGTTGAAGGCTCTGCTGAAATGACAGATCTATCCAGGATGGGTCCAGGCGAGAGATGAGACGTCTTGCTCTGTTCTCTACTCTGTCAAGCAGTCGCAGATGAGAGGGGGGGCAGGCAAACCAAGAAAGTGGAGCATACTCAAGGTGTGAGCGTACTTGTGCCTCGTACAGGATCTTGCAACCCCTACTCTCTCTCTCTCTCTCTCTCTCTCTCTCTCTCTCTCTCTCTCTCTCTCTCTCCCTTACATTCTCCCTTCCCGCACACTCCCAGTTTGGTTCCTCATTCAGTATCGATCATTCTGGGAACTTTAGAGATTCAATCCCTTTATCATCGTTCAAAGTTTCCACTGATGTCTGCTGAGGCGATGCTGAGACAATGCTGAGGCTACTGAGGCGATGCTGAGGCTGCTGATGCGATGCTGAGGCTACTGATGCGATGCTGAGGCTACTGATGCGATGCTGAGGCTACTGATGCGATGCTGAGGCTACTGAGGTGATGCTGAGACAACACCAGCATAAAGTAAAAGGAAGAAACAATTTAGAAACAGAAAGCAGGAGTTGATGGAATGTTTCTTCTCTGAGGGAAGTGTCTAACAGACGTATATTCTCTTCTTCACCTTTTATTCCACATTTTTACTTTGAGAAATATTTCGCTTTCGTCTTATACCCTCTTCAAGAGGTTATCTATAATTTGTAATATCTTTTTAAGTCCGCATATTTGTCTCTCTTAGTGTGTCACTGCTCATATCAATATCTTTATTCATTTTTAGTTATCTTTCCCTGTCTATATAAATTTCGTGTAGTTTTTATTAATATGATATAGTAAATTTTCACCGTGTTTCATGGTGGAGTGGCCGGAGGAAGTGGAGGATAGGGACAGAGCCCTCTGCTTTACTATTCTTGCCTCGGCTATGTAGATGATAGTAGGCTATCATTAACCAAGATAGACTCTGATAGATAGTTCCAAGCAGATAGTCCCACTGTGAACTCTTCTGCTGTCTGCGTTTCCCATGAACTCGATCTACCTGTCGATTTATCTGTCTATCGATCGATCTGTCTGTCTATCTATCTATCTGTTTATGTCACCGGAGATCAGTTTAGTCGTGGTAAGCTTCGAATAAGAGAAGAAAATGGGCAGTCCAAATATGTCAGTTAAATAAAACTTGTCTAACTCCTGACCTCAGATGTTGCAAGATTAACAGATGGCTTCAGATGTTGCAAGTTCAACAGATGACCTCAGATGGTACAAGTTCAACAAATAACCTTAGATCTTGTATGTTCAACGGATGATACAATTTTGTACAGTAAAGAAGGATATATATATTATATATATTATATATATATATATATATAATATATATATATATATATATATATATATATATATATATATATATGCAATAAAATCACAGTAAACAGGTGATTTCAGAATATGCAAAACAACCACTGTGAAAGAATAGTAGAATAGTGAAATTCCAAGCGCTTCCCTGACTTCTCACATTTTCAAGGAACTATATAGTTCCTTGATAATGTGACTGACAGACAGAAAAAATATTACCCAACAAATTTCTCTAACGAAAGAGAGAAATATTTTTGTTTTACTTACCAAGTGTTTGCTTGGTAAGTCAGATAAGTTAGAAAGCCAGTGTATGCTTGGTAATTTAGCGAATACGTGGTAGGCCGGTGTATGCTTGGTAAGCCAGCGTATGCTTGGAAAATTAGCGTATGCGTGACAAGTGAGCGTGTGCTCTGCAAGTTAGCGTATACTTGGCAGGTTAGCGTATGCTTGGTAAGTTAGGTATGCTTGATAAATTAGCTTATGCTTGGAGGATAAAAGCCACAACAAAGCAACACATTATAAACGATAGCTAGAAATAATTTCTTCCTTCTTGACAAAGTGACAAGCTGGAAGCGAGGGAAACAAAGGTAACAGCCAGAAAATAGCTTCAAGGAGGTAAAGGTGCGGAAACATCCAAGGTCAGGTGAAAACAGGTGAACTCTGAAGCGTAAAGCATTTGAAAATAAACTGAGAGAAGTCATATACGGAAAATAAGCAGAAGTTCTATATTAAAATTGTGTGTAATACGGCGTGTGTGAAGCTTCAAGAAGGATTCTGAAATAATACCATCATATGAAATAGCTCAAATACCTTATATGAAATAAAAGAGAGTTATAGTGTAAATAAGACAAACTCTTCTGTAAATCAGTGTGAAAGGGAACAGTTAGTGTCACTAGTGTACTGAAGAGAGCGAGAGTAACAGCAGAGTCACTTCCCAAAATGCCGGTGACAAGACAAACAATATAAATCAGATTACTTCATATTATATTAGTGTGAGAAGATGAAATTTTAATGCCTTAACTTTGATTTTGTTCAAATGTTTCGTCGCCATCTGCCTCACACAGTCCTATTTTTATATAAGGTCTTTATAAATATCACAAACCTGGCGGCCGTCTGGCAGCATCATATCATTTTGAGATGGTCTTTCCTCTTGCCTTGTTCTTTACCTCTTGTCTTGTCTCTGGGTTATAACAGAAACAAGCTTTATTATACTTGATTTTTACAGCTTTTACACGAAGCAATTCCATTTTCTTCTCCAGACGTTTTTGACTAGGAAAAGTTTGACCCTCGAGTAATAGATGGTTTCACAGCTGCCACTGCTCTCTCAACATCTAACTTGCTACTTAATTCAATATTAAGCTTACAGTGACAATATTCTTGGCTTCAGTGCAATTCTTAATAGTTCCAATTCCTATACTATTTTCTTTCCAGTAACATAATAAATAATAATAATAATAATAATAATAATAACAATAATAATATGGTATTATAATAACAATGATTATTTAGATTAGCAGCCTCCCTATGGTTTAATAGCTCCACTAACTCCAGGTGAACACAAGAAGGTGGCACAACTGCGAGTCACAATACTCCACTAACTCCAGGTGAACACAAGAAGGTGGCACAACTGCGAGTCACAACACTCCACTAACTCCAGGTGAACACAAGAAGGTGGCACAACTGCGAGTCACAAACTCCACTAACTCCAGGTGAACACAAGAAGGTGGCACAACTGCGAGTCACAAACTCCACTACTCCAGGTGAACACAAGAAGGTGGCACAACGTGAGTCAACACTTCTCTAACTCCAGGTGAACACAAGAAGGTGGCACAACTGTGAGTCACAACACTCCACTAACTCCAGGTGAACACAAGAAGGTGGCACAACTGCGAGTCACAACACTCCATTAACTCCAGGTGAACACATAATAAAGGGCTTTTATTTCGTAGGTGTTAGGGACACCAAAGCCTTTTTTTTTTTTTTACCTATATACGCCACTATATCATGGAATGATGGAATGTCGGAGGAAGGGTAAGGGTAAAGGGAAGGGGAGGGTTAAGGGGAAGGGGCAGGGGAAGAGGAAGAGGAAGGGGAAGGGGTGAGGGGAGGGGTTAAACCATGCAATGGTTCTATATTCTCTAAGTTTATTTATAAAAGAATGCACACACACACGCACACACACACAAGTTGATGAGAAGAATTCAATTGGACGAGGACCAGGCAGAACTACAGAGGGATCTGGACAACTGCAGGCCTTGTGCAGAAACTGGCTCCTGGAGTTCAGCCCCACCAAGTGCAAAGCCATGAAGATTGGGGAAGGGCAAAGAAGACCACAGACAGAGTATAATCTAGGGGGCCAGAGCCTACAAACCTCACTCAAGGAAAAGGATCTTGGTGTGTGTATAACACCGGGCACATCTCCTAAGGCGAACATCAACCAAATAACTGCTGCAGCATACGGGCGCTTGGCAAACCTCAGAAGAGCATTCCGACATCTAAATAAGGAGTCACTCAGGACCCTGTACACTGTGTACGTTAGGCCCATATTGGAATATGCAGCGCCAGTTTCGATCCCTCACCTAGCCAAGCATGTAAGGAAACTAGAGAAAGTGCAAAGGTTTGCAACAAGACTAATCCCGGAGCTAAAGGGCATGTTCTACGAGGAGAGGTTAAGGGAAATCGACCTGACGACACTGGAAGACAAGAGAAATAGGGTTGATATGATAACAACATATAAAATACTGAGAGGTATAGACAAGGTGGACAGAGGATGTTCCAGAGATGGGACACAGCAACAAGGGGTCACAGTTGGAATTTGAAGACTCAGATGAACCACAGGGATGTTAGGAAGTATTTCTTCAGTCACAGGAAGTGGAATAGTCTGGATAGTGATGTAGTGGAGGCAGGATCCATACATAGCTTTAAGAAGAGGTATGATAAAGCTCACAGAGCGGGAAGAGTGACTGGGTAGCGGCCAGTTGAAGAAGCAGGGCCAGGAGCTGTGACTCGACCCCCGCAACCACAAGTAGGTGAGTATACACACACACACACACACACACACAGTGGAGACAGGAAGGACTCTGGGAAGACAGGATAGAGGGGGACACCAACAGGGAATACACTAACAAGTGCTGGATGACATACACACAACTGAGGAGGAGGTGAAGAAGCTGCTAAGTGACCTTGATACCTCAAAGGCAATGGGACAGGATAACATCTCCCCGCGGGTCCTTAGAGAGGGAGCAGAAATACTGTGTGTCACATTAACCACAATCTTCAACACATCCCTTGAAACTGGACAACTACCTAAGGTATGGAAGACGGCAAATGTAGTTCCCATTTTTAAAAAAGGAGACAGAAAAGAGGCGCTAAACTACAGACCAGTGTAACTGGCGTGTATAGTATGCAAAGTCATGGAGAAGATTATCAGAAGAGTGGTGGAGCACCTGGAACGGAACAAAAGTATAAATGACAACCAGCACGGTTTTATGGAAGGCAAATCCTGTGTCACAAACCTTCTGGAGTTTTATGATAAAGTAACAGAAGTAAGAGACGAGAGAGAGGGGTGGGTTGATTGTATCTTCTGGGACTGCAAGAAGGCCTTCGATACAGTTCCTCACAAGAGATTAGTTCAGAAACTAAAGGATCAGGTGCGTATAGCGGGAAGGGCACTTCAATGGATCAGAGAATACCTGACAGGGAGGCAACAACGAGTCATGGTACATGATGAGGTATCACAGTGGGCACCTGTGACCAGAGGGGTCCGACAGGGGTCGGTCCTAGGTCCAGTGGTATTTTTGGTATATGTGAATGATATGATGGAAGGGATAAACTCAGAGATGTCCCTGTTCGCAGATGATGTGAAGTTCATTAGGAGAATTAAATAAGATGAGGATCAGGCAGGCCTTTAAAGAGACCTGGGCAGGCTGGACAAGTGGTCCAGCAACCAGCTTCTAGAATTCAACCCTGCCAAATGCAAAGTCATGAAGATCGGAGAAGGGCAAAGAAGACCGCAGAGTATAGGCTAGGTGGCCAAGGACTGCAAACCTCGCTCAAGGAGACAGATCTTGGCGTGAGTATAACACCGAACACGTCTCTGGAAGCACACATCAACCAGATAACTGCTGCAGCATATGGGCGCCTGGCAAACCTGAGATTAGCATTCCGATACCTAAGTAAGGAATCTTTCAAGACACTGTACACCGTGTACGTTAGGCCCATACTGGAGTATGCAGCACCAGTTTGGAACCCGCACCGGGTCAAACACGTTAAGAAATTAGAGAAAGTGCAAAGATTTGCGACAAGGTTAGTTCCAGAGCTAAGGGGAATGTCCTATGAAGAAAAGTGGAGGGAAATCGGCCTGACGACACTGGAGGACAGGAGGGATAGGGGAGACATGATAACGACATACAGAATACTGCGTGGAATAGACAAGGTGGACAGAGACAAGATGTTCCAGAGAGGGGACACAGAAATCAAGGGTCATTCTTGGAAGTTGAAGACTCAGATGAGTCACAAGGATGTTAGGATGTAGTTCTTCAGTCATAGAGTGGTCAGGAAGTGGAACAGTCTGGCGAGCGATGTAGTGGAGGCAGGAACCATACATAGCTTTAAGACGAGGTATGATAAAGCTCATGGGGCAGGGAAAGAGAGGACCTAGTAGCGTTCAGTGAAGAGGCGGGGCCAGGAGCTGAGTTTCGACTCCTGCAACTACAATTAGGTGAGTACACACACACAGAGGACCTAGTAGCGATCATTGAAGAGGCGGGGCCAGGAGCTGAGTCTCGACACCTGCAACCACAATTAGGTGAGTACTGAAAGTTGAAAACTCAGATGAATCATCGGGATGTTAGGAAGCATTTCTTCAGTCTTCGAGTTATCAGGAAGTGGAACAATCAGGAGAGTGAAACAGTGGAGGCAGGATCCATACATAGCTTTAAGAAGAAGTGCGATAAAGCTCATGGAGCAGCGAGAGAGTTGACTTAGTAGAGCCTGGGTCAGGAACTATGGATCGACCCCTTACAAACACATATAAGTGAGTACACACCACACACGGACGCACGCACGCACACGCACACACACGCACACACTATTCAAACGAAATGGCCAATAATAATGATCTTCTTGGGTGGGAGCATAAATGTGATCATAAAATATGTGACGACAGGTAAGACGGCAGTGAATCACCACTCCAGGTGGGGAAAATGGGAAATGATAATGTGCACTTTATATTGGTCTGTGTATGTGTATGTGCATGTGTGTGTGTGTGTGTGTGTGTGTGTGTGTGTGTGTGTGTGTGTGTGTGTGTGTGTGTGTGTGGTGTGTGTGTGTGTGTGTGTGTTCTGTGTGTGTGTGTTTGTGTATTTGTGTGTTTATCATACAGAATATACAGCTATTAATTCTTCAGTAATAAGTGCAACATCACCAACTTCCTGAACGTACAGTTCCAACACTAACTTATCGCTGAATGTTGACGTGAGTTTACATAACATTCTCCACAACGCAGTATGCTTACGAAGAGCCGACAACACGATAGTCTTCCCACTACAATAATACCTACGAAAGTCACTCGAGATTTCTAAAAGAGCAGCATTATAGTTATAGTGATCTTCAAGAACCAAATTAAGAAAACAACACAATAACAGATGGTTGCAAGATGCACTGCGGAGATATGTTGAATTATATATTCTGGAAGCAACACAGAATTGTCATGTTTGGGTTCTCAAACACAAATCGACATGCAAACAACCTTGACAACACATGTGTTATTCATACGAACAAGAACCCACACATCATGCACTGAACACATGCAGAAATTCTCACTGAAGAAGACAATAGGAACCATAGACGATATTAAGACAGTGCTGCCTAAATTCACAATAACAATACTACTGAACAGAATCAAGGAGCATGTGGGACTTTTTGTGAAAATTATTGCACGGGGGGAATTTAACTTCCAGTGAAGGCGACACTTGCATCGGCACACCTACACCTGCACACCTACACCCACTCACTGACACCCGCAAACCTACACCCGCACACCTACTCCCATACACCTACATCCTCACACCTACACTCACACACCTACACACACACACCTACACCTGCACACCTACACACACACACCTACACTCACCAACACTTGCACACCTACACATACACACACACACACATACACTAACACACCTACACTCACACACCAACACCTGCACACCTACACACACACACACACACACACACACACACACACACACACACACACACACACACACACACACACACACACACACACACACACACACCTACACTCACACACCTACACTTGCACACCTACACACACACAGTAAGACAAGAGAGAGAGGGATGGGTGGATTGCATTTTCTTGGACTGCAAGAAGGCATTTGACACATTTCTACACAAGAGATTAGTGCAAAAACTGGAGGACCAAGCAGGGATAACAGGGAAGGCACTACAATGGATCAGGGAATACTTGTCAGGAAGACAGCAGCGAGTCATGGTACGTGGCGAGGTGTCAGAGTGGGCACCTGTGACCAGCGGGGTCCCACAGGGGTCAGTCCTACGACCAGTGCTGTTTCTGGTATTTGTGAACGACATGACGGAAGGAATAGACTCCGAAGTGTCCCTGTTTGCAGATGACGTGAAGTTGATGAGAAGAATTCATTCGATCGAAGACCAGGCAGAACTACAAAGGGATCTGGACAGGCTACAGACCTGGTCTAGCAATTGGCTCCTGGAGTTCAACCCCACCAAGTGCAAAGTCATGAAGATTGGGGAAGAGCAAAGAAGACCGCAGACGGAGTACAGTCTAAGGGGCCAGAGACTACAAACCTCACTCAAGGAAAAAGACCTTGGGGTGAGTATAACACCAGGCACATCTCCTGAAGCGCACATCAACCAAATAACTGCTGCAGCATATGGGCGCCTAGCAAACCTCAGAACAGCATTCCGACATCTCAATAAGGAATCGTTCAGGACCCTGTACACCGTGTATGTTAGGCCCATATTGGAGTATGCGGCACCAGTTTGGAACCCACACCTAGTCAAGCACGTACAGAAACTAGAGAAAGTGCAAAGGTTTGCAACAAGACTAGTCCCAGAGCTAAGAGGTATGTCCTACGAGGAGAGGTTAAGGGAAATCAACCTGACAACACTGGAGGACAGGAGAGACGGGGGGGACATGATAACGACATACAAAATACTGAGAGGAATTGACAAGGTAGACAAAGACAGGATGTTCCAGAGATGGGACACAGCAACAAGGGGACACAGTTGGAAGCTGAAGACACGGATGAATCACAGGGATGTTAGGAAGTATTTCTTCAGCCACAGAGTAGTCAGCAAGTGGAATAGTTTGGGAAGCGATGTAGTGGAGGCAGGATCCATACATAGCTTTAAGCAGAGGTATGATAAAGCTCACGGTTCAGGGAGAGTGACCTAGTAGCGACCAGTGAAGAGGCGGGGCCAGGAGCTTGGACTCGACCCCTGCAACCTCAACTAGGTGAGTACAACTAGGTGAGTACCTACACACACACACACCTACACTCACACACCTACATTCATCACCTACATTCCTCACCTACATTCCTCACCTACCTACCTCACCTACCTACATCCACATACCTCTTATGTACTTCCATTTCATTTCTCCTTGAACTCTTTCTGTATCTGTCATACAGACTTTTCCTCTTATTGAGGTGACAGAGCTCTATTTAGAGTGAAATTTTCTCTACCAATATGTTTGTTCAATACAGACTGTCTGCCTACCATACCTTCTCTATCACTATTTTTTTTTTATTTTTCTGTGATTGTCTAGCAGTTACTTTTCGGATTTATTTTTTCCTACTATGCGAGTCTTAAACTATTGTTTATTTCTTGAACTATTTCTTCCTTCCTTCTGTTCGTCTTCTTACTGTCCCTTCCTTCATGAGGCCTGGTCACAGACCGGGCCGCGGGGGCGTTTACCCCCGGAACTCTCTCCAGGAACTCTCTCCAGGTAATGCATCCTTCTTTTATTCACTCCCTCCATCTCCCTCTTTCACTCTCTCTCTCTTTCCACTCCCTCTACACACCTTGTACGCAGTACAGAGGTAGAAACATTGGACGTGTTTCTTTCCACCTGTTGTCTATGTTCCCCATCAGTAAAATGGGTACTTGGGTGTTAGTCGACTGTTGTGGGTCGCGTCCTGGGACACTGACCTAAGGAGGCCTGGTCACAGACCGGGCCGCGGGGGCGTTGACCCCCGGAACTCTCTCCAGGTAAACTCCAGGTAAACTAGAAATGCATTTTTGCCTCATTTATGACTTCCTCTCTTGGTCGTAGGTACACAAGAGTTCTTGACAAAGATGTCAACATGTTCTTCTGTGTCCTTTAACCATGATTTCCGCTGCATTATCCTGTCTCGTACTATTTATCTCTCTCTCTCTCTCTCGTGTGTGTGTATGTGTGTTTCTAGGTACGTGCGTGTGTTTCTATGTTAGTGCGTGTCTTTTGTTCACATGCATGTTTATTTCCTGTATGGCTGCCTGTCTGTGTCAAAATATTAATCGATTTTCAAGGAGCATGTAAGTAATTACATTTTTTCAATTGTTTGTTCCATTTTGTATTGGTTGAATTGTGTTTACGAGGGTCGAGGCTCGACCTTTGTTCCCCATCTCTTAAGGACCTTTAGATATCATTACTGATTTTTGGACAAATGTCTCTAACAACTTATACTCTCGAAACCTAATTATAATTGCCTTCATCTCTTCCTTGTATAAACTATTCCACTTTTCTGCCATCCTATGTCTAAACAATTACTTCCTAACATCTCTACAACTTGTCTGTATCTCTAACTTCCACGTGAGTCCATTTCTCTTGATTCTTTGCAATTCAAACAAGTTACTTGTATTTGTTTTATCAATTCCTCTAAAAATTTGCATACGTGGTAATCATGTCTTCCTTAACTCAATTCTCCGTCAAGGTCGTCAGGTCGACTAACACCCAGGTACCTACTTACTGCTAGATGAAATAAAGCAGGTGTCAGGAGATTTGCTCACCGTGCCCAGGATGCCTCACAAAACAAAAACAAACACACAAGCATTTTATTTCTTTGTGAAGTATAAAAATGTAGTTTTAATGTAATAAAATATTGTTAAGCATAAAAGAAAGCCACTAACATGCTGGACACTTCGGGCACCTAACTAACCCCCGGGTACCTATTTACTGATGGATGATGAGGATAAGATTTAAGGAGACTTGCTGGTACATCTCTAAGAGTCAGGGAAGCGACCCATAACAGTCACCTAATACACGAGTACTTATTGATAATTGAACCTGGACAGCAGATATAAGGAATCTTCTCCATACGTCTCACCAGAAATTTCGCAGTTTAAAAAATATTACACCTATGTTTTCAATAATTTCCAGTCTTTATGTTAAGCAGTTCCACTCAAAACTCGCCTCATTACGTATATATTACACGAACTTTCGTTCCTTGGTGTTAATTAAATCTCTTAACTTTACCATTTTTTTAAGGTTACTGCATTCCATTTGTAAACATTAGCTGTATAAAATGTGTTTGTGTGTATTCGTTACTCCCAGAGAGACTACCCAGGACTGTTTTCTCTCGCCCCGCTCCTCCATAGTTTACTCTGGCTCATCTCCGGTCCTTCCATTATGTAATTCAGTACCCGATTACGCCTATGAAATGTGAATATTGGAGAGGGTATCCAAGCAGCAGCAACATCAGCAGCAGTAACAGCAATAGCAACAGCAACAGCAATATCAGCACCAACACTAACCTAAGCACCCACCTGTTCGAGAATTTCCATGTTAAGGTACAAACGGATTGGTCAAGAGGTGTAGAAAATTATCCTCGTGTGGGCATCTGCTGGTTGTAGTAATAGCGAAGTAGCGCTTGCCTTTGGTAACGCGGCCAGGACGTTATTCCTCGATGTATTGCTTGCGTTTACCAAGGGACATAGCCGCGTGTTGCTGTAAAAACTCTGTAATTCAGCTCTTAAATTCGTGTATGTGTTCAGCTCCCGGAGATTGGATTGCCGAGAGCATCTGAGTGTGTGTGTGTATGTGTGTGTGTGTGCGTGCGTGTGTGCGTGCGTGTGTGTGTGTGTGTGTGTGTGTGTGTGTGTGTGTGTGTGTGTGTGTGTGTGTGTGTGTGTGTGTGTGTGTGTGTGTGTATGTTTGTGTGTGTGTGTGTGTGTGTGTGTGTGTTTGTGTGATCCTGGAACAGTGGGGGAGGATGGGATAGCACTTGTGGCTGGGAGACGAGACTAACGGAGCACAATAGACGATTGGATCCCATTGCTCATAGTGCCGGCGATCTTCCTTTGTCTGTCAGGGCCCCTGTATGGCTTCCTGGAGCCCAGCAGCCAGATTGAAACATGACAGCCACACAGCTCTTACTGAAATGGTGGAAGATTAAGAGCTCATTTTGGATTAATTACAAATACAGCGAATTTAGTCTCTCTCCCCCTCTGTCTGTCTGTCTGTCTGTCTGTCTGTCTGTCTCTCTCTCTCTCTCTCTCTCTCTCTCTCTCTCTCTCTCTCTCTCTCTCTCTCTCTCTCTCTCTCTCTCTCTCTCTCATTAATATAGCTCCGGGAATCAAGTTTCGATTACCGTGCCCACGAGAGAAGAAAAATGTTAAATGTACCTAGTATATATGTAGCAACTGAGGTAAATATGTACCTTGTATATGAGTACCAGCAGAGGTAAATATGTACTTTGTATATGTGTACCAGCTGAGGTAAATATGTATACTAGTGTCGTCATTTTCTTCATATATCCTCGAAGTTTTACGCGGCTCTTGAACTGTCATGTCTAAAATTGCTTCCTCCTGAAATTTCCATAACAACGCTTGCAGATCCTGTCATGTACACCGTGTGTAGCTGTTGTACACCGTATGTAGCCGTTCTACACCATGTGTAGCTGTTGTACACCATGTGTAGCTGTTGTACACCGTGTGTAGCTGTTGTACACCGTATGTAGCCGTTGTACGCCATGTGTAGCTGTTGTACACCGCGTGCAGCTGTTTTACACTGTGCGTAGCTGTTGTACACCATGTATAGCTGTTGTACACCGTGTGTAGCTGTTGTACACCGTATGTAGCTGTTGTACACCATGTGTAGCTATAGTACACCATGTGCAGCTGTTGTACACCGTGTGTAGCTGTTGTACACCGTGTGTAGCTGTTGTACACCGTGTGTAGCTGTCGTACACCGTGTGCAGCTGTTGTACAAACAGTGTACAACAGCTACACATGGTGTACAACAGCTGCACACGGTGTGTAGCTGTCGTACACCGTGTGCAGCTGTTGTACAAACAGTGTACAACAGCTACACATGGTGTGCAACAGCTGCACACGGTGTGTAGCTGTTGTACACTGTGTGTAGCTATTGTACACCGTGTGTATCTATTGTACATAGTGTGCAGCTGCTGTACACCTTGTGTAGCTATTATACACCGTGTGCAGCTGTTGTGCACCGTGTGTAGCTATTGCACACGGTATGTATCTATTGTACATAGTGTGTAGCTATTGTACACCATGTGTAGCTCTTGTTATATACACAGTGTGTACATAATCCTATGTATACAGTGTGTAGTTTTTGGTATATTTTCATCTACTGATTTTTTTCTTTCACGTGAAATACATTTCTCTCTGTCTCTCTGTCTGTCTCTCTGTCTCTGTCTCTCTGTCTGTCTCTCTGTATCTGTCTCTCTGTCTCTGTCTCTCTGTCTCTGTCTCTCTGTCTCTGTCTCTCTGTCTCTCTCTCTGTCTGTCTCTCTGTATCTCTCTCTCTCTCGTCATTCCGGTAATTCTGAGCAGATAGCCACTTAAACTTTAGTAAATTTAGGGTCAAAGAACCAAATTCCGTAGCTGAAATTCACGACGTTTATAGTGTTTAGAGTAATTAATTTATGACTGACAGACGTAGACAGTTTTTGCATATACTGGGCGTTCACATGCTGACAGATTTTAATATACCTCGACCATAGAATTGATGGGGATACACCGGATATTGTCCTAGCCCGTTAGCCAGCTAGTTCGTTCGATCGCCTACCTAAATCGTCCGAGCGTTCGTTAGTTTCTCTGGTCGTTCGCTAGTTTCTTTGATCGTTTGCTAGTTTCTCTGATCGTTCGTTAGTTTCTTCTATCGTTCGTTAGTTTCTTCTATCGTTTGTTTGTTCCTCCGATCATTCAATCGCTCCTTCGAGGGTTCGTTAATTCTTCCGATCTTTCGTTAGTTCTTACGATCATTCGTTTGTTTCTCCGATTGTTCATTAGTTCTTCTAATCCTTCGTTAACAACTCCGGTCGTTCGTTTGTTCCAAGTTGGTTTGCTCTAGGAGAATTTATGGTGTCTCCAATTTAAGAAAGAATTGATTTTGATTTGATTGTGTGGTAATCAGTAGAGTTAATGGGGGGTTATAGCAGCAACATCTGTCAACGATGAACGCTCAAAATATAACCAGATTAGGTATGTGCTTATTTAATTTCTCCGTTGATCCTTGAATGAATGCATGTCAGCGCCACCTGTTGTCTTCAAGTGTTACTACCTTCAGGGGCTCGCCTCGGGGATTAGGAATTCACTACTTTTCTTTCTTTTCTTAGATTCTTGTTTATTTTTGCCCGAGGAGGATAACCGGTCACTTCACCTCCATCTCCCACCTGGCACCTGTAAGTATCTGATGCTTTATGAGCTCCCATCTCATCCTATCTGAATAACTGTCTGCTCAATGATCTCTTCTGAGATCATTGTTTGAGGAGGTAGATCATGGTAATGAATTTGATATTGTGTATATGGACTTCATTAGGGCTTTCGATAGAGTTCCACACCAGAGGCTATTGAGGAAACTTAAGGCACACTGAATAGGAGGTGAATTTTTTTCCTGGGTAGAGGCATGGCTGACAAATAGGCAGCAGAGAGTTTGCATAAATGGGGAGAAATCAGAATGGGGGCACGCCACAAGCGGTGTTCCTCAGGGGTCAGTGTTGGGCCCGTTGTTGTTCACAATTTACATAAACGACATAGATGAGGGAATAAATAGCGACATAAGCAAATTTGCTGATAACACCAAAATAGGCCGTCCAATTCATTCAAATGAGGAAAACTAGAGCACTCAGGATGATATGAATAGACTGATGCAATGGTCTGGAAGTGGCAGTTTGCAGTTTAATATTGACAAATGCAAAGTTCTAAAGTTGGACAGGTAAATAACCATGCCACATATAAACAAAAATAATGTAGATCTTAATACTACTGCTTGCGAAAAGGATTTAGGATTTTGGGTTTTAGCAGTAATCTAAAACCAAGAAAACAGTGCATTATGTTCGCAATAAAGCTAACAAAATTCTTGGCTTCATATCTAGAAGTATAAATAATAGAGCCCTCAGGTTGTTCTTCAACTCTATATATCTTGGTTAGGCCTCATTTAGCCCATGCTGCTCAGTTTGGTACCGTATTACAGAATGGATATAAATGCTCTGGAAAACGTCAGGGGGAGGTGACAAAGATGATCCCATGTATCAGAAATCTTCCTTATGTGGATAGACTGAGGGCACTGAATCTGCACTCTCTTGAAAGGCGTAGAATTAGGGGGGATATGATCGAGGTGTATAAATGGAAAACAGGAATAAATAAAGAGGATGTGAATAGCGTGCTGAAAATTTCCAGCCAAGACAGGACTCGCAACAATGGTTTCAAGTTGGAAAAATTCAGATTCAGGAAGGATATAGGAAAGCACTGGTTTGGTAATAGAGTTGTGAATGAGTGGAACAAACTCCCGAATACAGTTATTCGGGCTAAAACATTGTGTAGTTTTCAAAATAGGTTAGATAAATACATGAGTGGGTGTGAGTTGGACCTACCTAGCTTGTGCTGCTGGGTCTGGCGCCGTGCTCCTTCCGTGAGTGAAGGTGATCAGACTGGGTGGGTCATTGGGCTAATCCGGGGGGTTGGGTCATTGGGTTAATCCGGGGGGGGGGGGACATGGACCTGCTCCGCATGGGTCAGTAGGCCTGTTTCAGTGTTCCTTCTTTCTTATGTTCTTATGTTCAAATGTAGGACATGAATTGAGTCTATTATTTAGCATTTACATTTTTACCTGGAGAAAAGTGTGTGTGGTCAGCAGATCGTATCAAAATTGACTCAGGTGGTGATGTGGGCCGCCACTCAGAATAACACCCACTCTTGTTATAGTAACTTTGATCTTACGGTAGAGTCTTCTTAGAAATACTGATTACTGTTCTTCAACGTTTTAAAGTATACCATAACATTTTCAGTACGTTAACCTACATACAACCATAATTTTTAAAGGGTGAAGGGGTAAGCCAGTGGAAGGCCTCGGTCAGATAACCAAAAGCTCCAACGGTGGGTCATCTGGCTAAGACCGGCCTCAGGAAACACTTGTCCTATTTCCTGACAAACCTTACCTAACCTAAATACGTTAAATCTTTCAATAAGTTTTGTCTTAAGTAAGTTATGGCTTTTAAAATATTATCTTTTTTATTGCATCAACATTTTCAATATGTTAAGGTTTTCTCGCTGTAATCTTTTCATATGGCAACATTTTTTTTAATGCATAAATGTTTGATAGAGCAAACAATAGAACATTATTCAGTTCAGTTGTGAAGTTTGCTGGAAGTAAAACATCATTAAGTCGCCGGTGCTCAGCGCTATAAAACTCAAGGTTAAGGACTCTCCTGACTTAATGACTGACTCTAATTCTTAGGCATTTTCATAGGGTCGTTTCCACCCTCCAGATAATTGTAATTTCGACCTTGTGAAAGAAACATTCCAAACAAACAGCCTTGGACTAGTTCTTTTGAGCTTAAAATTCGGTATACAGTAGGAGAGTTTGAGTTCAGAGTAACATGCAGACTTATATATTCAAGGGGTTTAAATCTATCTACTACACGAGGGTCATTAAGGCTGCATATCACTTGTACACCACCATTCAAGAATACTTTAATACCTTAAAAATGGATTAAATTAAACTATGTGTATATACATTAAGAGACAGGCTTCTCTGTATATATCCTGAGCTTAGCAATAAAGACAATTATGTGTATACAGGAGATAATTATAGTTCAACAAGCACTGTGTATTTCAACTTGAAAAAGAGATGTGTAGTGTATTTTAACTTAAAATCCTTTTAACAATTTTTTTAGTATCCCTTTTTTTATGGAGAGGTTATTTTTATATGTGGAAGTTATTAGACAGTAAAGAACAGCTTTACTAACAGTAATTTTTTGTTCAATGTCACAGATTCTGTTTCTGTTTACTTATTTATAAATCTGTGAAACATTTTCCAGACGTAAAGTATTAAATTCTTTGCCGTGAATCAACCCGTTCGGGCTGTGAGAAAACAGAGGACTCACACAGAAAAACAATAACAACTCTACACGAGTAGAAGAACTCTTGTTATTCTCGTAGGATTCAGCGGAAATCCCCAGGGAAGGATTTGAAGAGGGCGCAAAGAGTGTATTCCCTAAGGATTCCCAAGACGTCTTCAACATATATAATGTTGATTCCTGCCGTGATTCCTGTGAGGATTGTTGCTTAGGCAGCCCTTCGGATGTACCGTGCCAAAGTTCGTTCCTTACTGTATCTTGAAATAGTCTGAATTTAGAGGACGACGACGATGGTGCTATAGAAATGGATAAGTTGGAAAAACCACAAACTCGAAACAAGCTAAGCTACAGGTGTTTAGTTCATTTATTTCTAGGAAAACCTAGGTGGTGGTAGTGGTGGGTTAAGGAAATATGAAAGACATAAATGTCTCCTCAATGACTAAGTGTCGAGTGATGATCCGTAACTGGTTAAGTATCTGATAGATAACCGGAGGCTAAGTAGCTGTGGGATGCTTTCTGTAAAATGGCATTTGGGTTGTAGTTCGTGGCCTCTACAAATTTCTAAAGTTACAGTATGTGGCTGGTATGAAAGTATACTATTAAACTGAGAGCTTGCTTAGTGTGGCGTCGGCCACACTGTAGTAATAACAGTAGTTTGTGGTATATCTATGCTCTACATCTTTGTGTATTAAATATCCATAGTTTTCTCATTACGATGTATTTGTAGGAGAATCTTCTACTTTACTATCGTGACCTCATCTTCCCAGACAGGAACAGTGGCTGTTGTTTAAACAGTGAATTTCGCAGTTACGTCTTTCCCAGGTACTCGCATGCGATCACGCTAACACAAACACACTTCTTGCTTACCTTCCTCGAAGGTGATGTATTCCAAACAAAGAAAATGAGAGAAATTTAAGAGACGAGGTCAGTGTCCTCCTGACACTGTTGCCTGGGACACGCACATCTCGCTCTGCCTGTCTCTCTTGACTGTCTTCTGTCTTATTCTTCTGTCTGCCTGTCTTGTCTTTCTGTGCATATGTCTGTGTCTCTTTCTAAAAATTATCAATTTCTACGATTTTTTTCCTTGGCCAGTATGACTCTTAGTAGCATTTCCTAACAAGAGAACATCTCTAAATATTATAAATAAATGTCTCACCTTAAGAACATACCGCGTCTTAAAATTAAAGGCAGACGGGGAATGCCAGGCTTACTGAAACACCTGCATCGATTCAGTACTTAAGGTGAGACGAGCGCACCTACGCCACACTTTTAGTTGTCACTGGTAATGACATGTCCAGATTCATAGTAACTTGGTTTCTTATGGTACGCTGGTCGAACTAAAGCCAGTGTTGTTGACCTGAATTACATAGTTTTTAACCTTTCTGGCATTTTCAGTTTTTGAAATGGGAACAGTCTTCAATTTTGACGTGAAAAAAATTTTGTTTTTTTTTGATAGGCGGTTTTTTAAGGAAAAAGGGGAATCATTTTTTTTTTCCCGAAGGTTTTTTTAAAAATTATAGAAATTTTGGGCCCAACGGAAATTTTTTTTGGGGGGAGGGGGGATTTTTAAAAAGTTGAAAAGTTAACGGGGCTACTCGGGGATATCGTAACGTTTTTAAAGCAACTTTTAATTTCCCTTTGCTTCGTCTCTTATTTCCCCCCCCCTTAAAAATCTAAAGGGATTACAAGCAGTAACATTACAACAAAAAAAAAAGCCCCCCCAGGTTTGGGGGAAAAGATAGTCCAAACCCCCGAAAAAAAGGGAAAATGGGAAAATCCCCTAAACCTTCTTTTTAAACCCCTGATCCCGAAATTTTAAAAAAAACCCAAAGGGGGAAATTTTGAAAAAGACGAGTTTAAAATGAAATTTTAAAAGCTTTTTTACTGTTTTGGGGGTGGGGAGTTACTGGGTTGAGTGTCACGGGGAAAAGGGTCAGATGGAAGGTGAAAGAACCCCTCCAATTTTTAGCCCCAAGAAAACTCTGGAAAAAAGGGAGGCCCAAAAGCCAAAGGGGCCCAACCAACCCCCCCCAAACCACAAAAAAACACCCCACACACCAACACACACACACACACACACACACACACAAAAACCACGCGCGCGGGGGAAAAAAAGGAAGGGCACGCAATGGAAAGAATACCGCAGGGAGGGAACAACGGGATGGTACGTGATGAGGGATTACAGTGGGCGCCTGTGACACGGGGGGCCCCCAGAGGCCCCCCCCTGGACCCCTGCTATTTTTTTATACTTTAAAAGACACATGAAAGGGGTAACTCTGAATGCCCCCGTTCGCAATGATGTGAAGTTAATGAGAAGAATTAAAACAGAGAGGATCAGGCAGGGCTACAAAGAGCCCCAAAGGGTGGACACGTGGGTTTAGCCCTGCCAAATGCAAGTCTAAAAAAGGGAAGGGCAAAGACGCCGCAGACAGAGTAAGGGTAGGGGGACAAAGACTGCAAACTCCCTCAAGGGGAAAGTTTGGGGGGCCATAACACCAGCACTCTCCGGAGGCCACATAACCAGATAACGCTGCAGCTTGGGCCCCGGGAAACCCGAGAATAGCTTCCATACCTTCGTAAGATTCGTTAAGACGTACCTGTGTACGTCGCCCATACTGGAGTATGCAGCACCGTTTGGAACCTACACATGGTCAAGCACATCAAAAATTAAAGAAAGTAAAAAAGGTTTTTCAACAAGGGGTGTTCCGGGGCTAGGGGGAAAGTCCCCTAAGCAAGGTTTAGGGAAATCGACTGACGACAGGGGGACAAGAGGTCGGGAGAATGATAAGACTTACAAAATACGCGTGGAAAATAGTAAGGTGCACAGAGACAGGATGTCCCAAGAAGGGACGCAGAAACAAGGGGTCAAATTTTAAACGAAGACTCAGAGATCACAGGGAGTTAGGGAAATATTTCTTTCATCATAGAGTCGTAAGAATGGAAATAGCCTAGCAAGTGATGTAGTGGGGGTAAAAAACCATAAAGCTTTAAGACGAAGTACGACAAAGCTCAGGGACAGAGAGGGACCTAGTAGCGAAGTGAAGAGGGGGGGGCAGGACTGAGCTCGACCCGCAACCACAAATTTAAGTGAGCGCGCACCACACAAAACCCACACCAACACACACACACACACAAAACACACACACACACACACACACACAACACACACACACACACCACACAACACCACAACCCCCCAACACACAACACACCAACCCCCCCCCCCAACCCCCCCCCCCCCCCCCCCCCCCCCCCCCCCCCCCCACCCCCCCCCACCCATACAAACAAACACCCATAAAAACAAAACACACACACACAACACACCCCAAAAACACACACACAACACACACACACACACACCACACATACAACACACAACACACACACACACACCACACACACACACAACAGGGCCCAGTGTCTAATCGACTGTGCCTAAGACAAAATGGTAACTAACTAACCCCACAAGGGAAGGGACTACAATGGACAGGGAATACTTGTCAGGAAGACAGCAGCGAGCATTTTTTTTACGGGCGAGGTGTCAGGTGGGCACCTTTTGGCCAGCGGGTCCCACAGGGGTCTCCTAGGACCCTCTGTTTTGGTATTTTTTGGGAAAAATGACGGAAGGAATAACTCGAGTTTTCCCTGTTTTCGATGACTGAAGTTTAGAGAAGAATTCACTCGATCAAGACCGGCAAACTTTCAAAGGGATTGGGCAGCTGCAGCCTGGGCCAGCAATTGGCTTGGAGTTTTAACCCCCAAGTGCAAAGTCATGAAGATTGGGGAAGGGCAAAGAAGACCGCAGACGGAGTACAGTCAAGGGGGCCAGAGACTACAAACCTAACTCAAGGAAAAAGATCTTGGGGTGAGTATAACACCAGGCAAATCTCCTGAAGCGCACGTCAACCAAATAACGGCTGCAGCATATGGGCACCTAGCAAACCTCAGAACAGCATTCCGACATCTTAATAAGGAATCGTTCAGGACCCTGTACACCGTGTACGTTAGGCCCATATTGGAGTATGCGGCACCAGTTTGGAACCCACACCTAGCCAAGCACGTAAAGAAACTAGAGAAAGTGCAAAGGTTTGCAACAAGACTAGTCCCAGAGCTAAGAGGTATGTCCTACGAGGAGAGGTTAACGGAAATCAACCTGACGACACTGGATGACAGGAGAGATAGGGGGGACATGATAACGACATACAAAATACTGAGAGGAATTGACAAGGTGGACAAAGACAGGATGTTCCAGAGATTGGACACAGTAACAAGGGGACACAGTTGGAAGTTGAAGACAGATGAATCACAGGGATGTTAGGAAGTATTTCTTCAGCCACATAGTAGTCAGTAAGTGGAATAGTTTGGGAAGTGATGTAGTTTAGGCAGGATCCATACATAGCTTTAAGCAGAGGTATGATAAAGCTCAAGGTTCAGGGAGAGTGACCTAGTAGCGATCAGTGAAGAGGCTGGGCCAGGAGCTTGGACTCGACGCCTGCAACCTCAACTAGGTGAGTACACACACAGTATTGTCTCAAAGTTCAACCAACATGGAGTATAACTGACAGAATCCAGGGGTATGTTGAAGTGAGGGAGTTGATTGGTCGCTAGATATAGCGATATCTTCTGACTAGTCTACTGGTCTACTGACTAGTCCACTGACTAGTCCACTGACTAGGGTGGTGTGTGCTTGGTGGTGGGTCCTGGCTGGATTTTATTAAGCATAAAGTTGCTAATTAACTCTTGCCATGAAGTGCCTTAAATAGTCTGTTATCGCTACTAGTACTTCTACTATTACTGCTACCGATGCTTCTACTATTACTGCTACCGATGCTTCTACTATTACTGCTACCGATGCTTCTACTATTACTGCTACCGATGCTTCTACTATTACTGCTACCGATGCTTCTACTATTACTGCTACCGATGCTTCTACTATTACTGCTACCGATGCTTCTACTATTACTCCTACTAGTTGTTCTACTGTTCCAATATTTGCCATTTGCGCGTAGATTTATACACACACATTATATATATATATATAATATATATATATATATATATATATATATATATATATATATATATATATATATATATATATATATATATAGTGTGTGTGTGTATCTGTAACTCGCAAATATCTTTTTTTGGTTTTGGAGAAAATTTTATCCAAAAAATGTACGTTAAGATCTTAATTACGGCCTATAAATCATGGGTTGTTGCGTGAGGAGGGAGGGAGGAAGGAAGGGAGGTAGAGAGAGAGATTAAGGGAGAGGGATAATGAGAGTAAAAGAGGGAAGAGACATAGGGAGTAAGAAAGGGTGAATGGTAGAAGAGTGGAAGGAGAGAATTTTAAGTTTAATTTCCATGGCTCCTGTTAAACATTCGCTTACACATTTCAGCACATTAGAATGTCCTTCACACTTTTCCGGAAGTTGCACAATAACCTGTTAGTAGAGTGTGTGGAGAGCCCTGTGCTTTACTTTTACACCCCAAACTGTCCAGAACTATTAAGGTGTCCCGTAGCTCGATTGGTAGCACACTCAGCTCACACACTGAGTATTCGTGGTTCGATCCACGGTACAGGTGGAAACATTGGGCGCGCTTCCTTAACAAACCTACTGTACGTGTTCACCTAGCAGCAAGTAGGTACTTAGGTGTTAGTTGACTGGTGTTGGTTGCATCCTGGGGCACAAGATGAAAGCTAAGTTGCCCGAAATGCTGTGAATAACCAGGGGTTTTGTATACAGTGTGTCGCTGTTGTCTGCTATGGTCGTGTACGTTGTATTATATACTTGAAGATTATTATTAAATTTTATTATTTTAAGTATAAGGTTGGTAGGTGTGATATCAAGGAGGACAGCTTCGATACAGACTGTAAGATCTGTTAGACAGCTTAGATACAGGCTGTAACATCTGTTAGACAGCTTAGATACAGGCTGTAAGATCTGTTAGACAGCTTAGATACAGGCTGTAACATCTGTTAGACAGCTTAGATACAGACTGTAAGATCTGTTAGACAGCTTAGATACAGGCTGTAACATCTGTTAGACAGCTTAGATACAGGCTGTAACATCTGTTAGACAGCTTAGATACAGGGTGTAACATCTGTTAGACAGCTTAGATACAGGCTGCAAGATCTGTTAGACAGCTTCGATACAGACTGTAAGATCTGTTAGACAGCTTCGATACAGACTGTAAGATCTGTTAGACAGCTTAGATACAGACTGTAAGATCTGTTAGACAGCTTCGATACAGACTGTAAGATCTGTTAGACAGCTTAGATACAGACTGTAAGATCTGGTAGACAGCTTAGATACAGGCTGTAACATCTGTTAGACAGCTTAGATACAGGCTGCAAGATCTGTTAGACAGCTTCGATACAGACTGTAAGATCTGTTAGACAGCTTCGATACAGACTGTAACATCTGTTAGACAGCTTAGATACAGGCTGTAAGATCTGTTAGACAGCTTAGATACAGGCTGTAACATCTGTTAGACAGCTTAGATACAGGCTGTAACATCTGTTAGACAGCTTAGATACAGGCTGTAAGATCTGTTAGACAGCTTCGATACAGACTGTAAGATCTGTTAGACAGCTTAGATACAGGCTGTAACATCTGTTAGACAGCTTAGATACAGGCTGTAACATCTGTTAGACAGCTTAGATTTCAGGCTGTAACATCTGTTAGACAGCTTAGATACAGGCTGTAACATCTGTTAGACAGCTTAGATACAGGCTGTAACATCTGTTAGACAGCTTCGATACAGACTGTAAGATCTGTTAGACAGCTTCGATACAGACTGTAAGATCTGTTAGACAGCTTAGATACAGGCTGTAAGATCTGTTAGATAGCTTAGATACAGACTGTAAGATCTATTAGACAGCTTAGATACAGGCTGTAAGATCTGTTAGACAGCTTAGATACAGGCTGTAAGATCTGTTAGATAGCTTAAATACAGACTGTAATCTGTTAGACAGCTTAGATACAGGCTGTAAATCTGTTAGACAGCCTTAGATACAGGCTGTAACATCTGTTGATAGCTTAGATACAGACTGTAAGATCTGTTAGACAGCTTAGATACAGACTGTAAGATCTGTTAGACAGCTTAGATACAGACTGTAAGATCTGTTAACAGCTTAGATACAGGCTGTAAGATCTGTTAGACAGCTTAGATACAGGCTGTAAGATCTGTTAGACAGCTTAGATACAGGCTGTAACATCTGTTAGACAGCTTAGATACAGGCTGTAACATCTGTTAGACAGCTTAGATACAGGCTGTAACATCTGTTAGGACAGCTTAGATACAGGCTGTAACATCTGTTAGACAGCTTAGATACAGGCTGTAACATCTGTTAGACAGCTTAGATACAGGCTGTAACATCTGTTAGACAGCTTAGATACAGGCTGTAACATCTGTTAGACAGCTTAGATACAGGCTGTAAGATCTGTTAGACAGCTTAGATACAGACTGTAAGATCTGTTAGACAGCTTCGATACAGACTGTAAGATCTGTTAGACAGCTTCGATACAGGGCTGTAAGATCTGTTAGACAGCTTCGATACAGGCTGTAAGATCTGTTAGACAGCTTAGATACAGGCTGTAACATCTGTTAGACAGCTTAGATACAGGCTGTAACATCTGTTAGACAGCTTAGATACAGGCTGCAAGATCTGTTAGACAGCTTCGATACAGACTGTAAGATCTGTTAGACAGCTTCGATACAGACTGTAAGATCTGTTAGACAGCTTAGATACAGACTGTAAGATCTGTTAGACAGCTTAGATACAGGCTGTAACATCTGTTAGACAGCTTAGATACAGCTGCAAGATCTGTTAGACAGCTTCGATACAGACTATAAGATCTGTTAGACAGCTTCGATACAGACTGTAAGATCTGTTAGACAGCTTAGATACAGACTGTAAGATCTGTTAGACAGCTTAGATACAGCTGTAAGATCTGTTAGACAGCTTAGATACAGGCTGCAAGATCTGTTAGACAGCTTCGATACAGACTGTAGATCTGTTAACAGTTCGATACAGACTGTAAGATCTGTTAGACAGTTAATACAGACTGTAAGATCTGTTAGACAGCTTGATACAGGCTTATATCTGTTAGAACACTTTGATACAGAGTGAAAGTCTGTTAAGCCCTTAGATACAGACTGTAAGATTGTTAGACAGCTTAGATACAGGGCTGTTAACATCTGTTAGACAGCTTAGATACAGGCTGTAACATCTGTTAGACAGCTTAGATACAGGCTGTAAGATCTGTTAGACAGCTTCGATACAGACTGTAAGATCTGTTAGACAGATTAGATACAGGCTGTAAGATCTGTTAGACAGCTTAGATACAGGCTGTAAGATCTGTTAGATAGCTTAGATACAGACTGTAAGATCTGTTAGACAGCTTAGATACAGGCTGTAAGATCTGTTAGACAGCCTAGATACAGGCTGTAACATCTGTTAGATAGCTTAGATACAGACTGTAAGATCTGTTAGACAGCTTAGATACAGACTGTAAGATCTTTTAGACAGCTTAGATACAGACTGTAACATCTGTTAGACAGCTTAGATACAGGCTGTAAGATCTGTTAGACAGCTTAGATACAGGCTGTAACATCTGTTAGACAGCTTAGATACAGGCTGTAACATCTGTTAGACAGCTTAGATACAGGCTGTAACATCTGTTAGACAGCTTAGGTATAGGCTGTAAGATCTGTTAGGTAGCTTAGATACAGACTGTAAGATCTGTTAGACAGCTTAGATACAGACTGTAAGATCTGTTAGACAGCTTAGATACAGGCTGTAAGATCTGTTAGACAGCTTAGATACAGGCTGTAAGATCTGTTAGACAGCTTAGATACAGACTGTAACATCTGTTAGATAGCTTCGATACAGACTGTAAGATCTGTTAGATAGCTTCGATACAGACTGTAAGATCTGTTAGATAGCTTAGTTACAGGCTGTAAGATCTGTTAGACAGCTTAGTTACAGGCTGTAAGATCTGATAGATAGCTTAGATACAGACTGTAAGATGTTAGATAGCTTAGATACAGACTGTAAGATCTTAGATAGCTTAGATACAGACTGTAAGATGTTAGATAGCTTCGATACAGACTGTACGATCTGTTTAAGTTTTATGTGCATCCCGCTGTATCTCTGTATCAACACACGTATTTGAACCAGGAACTTATATTTTGCTCTTAGTTTTAAAGCGAACTAGATCAAACTTGAAACTTTTGTCTTGTGTTTTGTTTCCCTCTGTGGTGGTTGTGTTTGTGTGGTAGTGATGGTGGTGTTTCAGTGATGGTGATGTTTGTGGTGGTGATTGTGTGATGTGTGTTGTGATGTTTGCTGTGGTAATGTTTGTGTGATAGTGACGTTTCTGTGGTGAGGTGTCTGTGGTCGTGATTGTGCGATTGTGATGACTGAGATTTTTGCGTGGTTGAAGGTGGTGTTTGTAATGGTAAAATAACGCTCACTGTGTTTGCACACTGTCTATACCGTGAAATATAAGGTAAACCAAACATAAACAATGGCGTGCTGTAGAGTACATCTGACAGTCAATGTTTGTATAAATTGATTGCCAAAAAATGTAATATTATTTTGTAATGTCTCTTAATCTCTCCAATTCCGTGAAAATATTAAATTATATATGCAAAGTCCGTGAAATCTGCTCGTGTAAGATATAAATCTGTTAAATAATTAGTTATTTTATTAATTGTGACATAATTTGACAAGCTGATTTATTTCGCTGAGTGAAAGTATTGCCGTCCAGCCAGAGTTTTTACTGTGAAATCTGTTTGTTAGTTTTTTCGTATGTTAGTTGTGTGTTAGTTACCATTTTGTCTTAGGCACATGTCGATTAGACACTAGGCCTGTGTGTGTGTGTGTGTGTGTGGTGTGTGTGTGTGTGTGTGTGTGTGTGTGTGTTGTGTGTGTGTGTGTGTGTGTGTGTGTGTGTGTATGTGTATGTGTGCATGTGTGCATGTATGTGTGATGTGTATGTGTGTGTGGTGGTGTGTGTGTATGTGTGTGTCTGTGTGTATGTGGTATGTGTGTCTGTGTGTATGTGTGTATGTGTGTATAGTGTGTGTGTACTCACCTATTGTACTCACCTATTTGTGGTTGCAGGGGTCGAGTCCTAGCTCCTGGCCCCGCCTCTTCACCGTTGCTACTAGGCCCTCTCTCTCCCGCTCCATGAGCTTTATCAACCTCGTCTTAAAACTGTGTATGGTTCCTGCCTCCACTACGTCATTTCTAGGCTATTCCACTGCCTTACAACTCTATGACTGAAGAAATACTTCCTACTATCTCTCTGACTCATTTGTGTCTTCAACTTCCAATTGTGGCCTCTTGTTTCTGTGTCCCCTCCCTGGAACATCCTGTCCTTGTCCACCTTGTCTATTCCACGCAGTATTTTATATGTCGTTATCATGTCTCCCCTGACCCTCCTGTCCTCCAGTGTCGTCAGGGCCGATTTCCCTTAATCTTTCTTCATAGGACATTCCCCTTTAGCTCTGGAACTAACCTGTTGCAAACCTTTGTACTTTCTCTAGTTTCTTGACGTGCTTTATCAAGTGCGGGTTCCAAACAGGTGCTGCATACTCCAGTATGGGCCTGACATACACGGTGTACGGTGTCTTGAATGATTCCTTACTAAGGTGTCGGAAGTTGTTCTCAGGTTTGCCAGGCGCCCATATGCTGCAGCAGTTATCTGATTGATGTGTGCTTCCGGAGACATGCTCGGTGTTATACTCACCCCAAGATCTTTCTCCTTGAGTGAGGTTTGCAGTCTTTGGCCACAGTTTGTGTGTGTGTGTGTGTGTGTGTGTGTGTGTGTGTGTGTGTGTGTGTGTGTTGTTGTGTGTGTGTGTGGTGTGTGTGTGTGTGTGTGCGCTCAATTGTGGTAGCAGGAGTCGAGACTCAGCTCCTGGCCCCGCCTCTTCACTGATCGCTACTAGGTCCTCTCTCTGCTCCCTGAGCTTTGTCGTACTTCGTCTTAAAGCTATGTATGGTTCCTACCTCCACTACATCACTTGCTAGGCTATTCCACTTCTTGACGACTCTATGACTGAAGAAATACTTCCTAACATCCCTGTGACTCGTCTGAGTCTTCAGTTTACAATTGTGACCCCTTGTTTCTGCGTCCCTTCTCTGAGACATCCTGTCTCTGTGCACCTTATCTATTCCACGCAGTATTTTATGTGTGTGTGTGTGTGTGTGTGTGGGGTGTGTGTGTGTGTGTGTGTGCGTGTGTGTGTGTGTGTGTGTGTGTGTGTGTGTGTGTGTGTGTGTGTGTGTGTGTGTGTGTGTGTGTGTGTGTGTGTGTGTGTACTCACCTAATTGTACTCACCTAATTGTGGGTTGCAGGGGTCGAGAACTCAGCTCCTGGGCCCCGCTCTTCACTGATCGCTACTGGATCCTCTTCTCTCTGCTTCCTGAGATTTGTCATTTCTCTTCTTAAAACTATGTTTTGGTTCCTGCCTCCACTACTTCACTTTTAGGCTATTCCACTTGCTGACAACTCTATGACTGAAGAAATAATTCCTAACGTTCCCTGGACTCGTTTTGAGTCTTCATTTACAATTGGACCCCTTGTTTCTGCGTCCCTTCTCTGAGACATCCTGTCTTTTGTGCACCTTATCTTTCCACGCAGTTTTTTATGTGTGTGTGTGTGTGTGTGTGTGTGTGTGTGTGTGTTGTGTGTTTTTGTGTGCGTGTGTGTGGTGTGTGTGGTGTGTGTGTGTGTGTGTGGTGTGTGTGTGTGTGTGTGTGTGGGGTGTGTACTCACCTAATTTACTCCCCTAATTGTGGTTGCAGGGGTCGAGACTCAGCTCCTGGGCCCCGCCTCTTCACTGATCGCTACTGGATCCTCTCTCTCTCTGCTTCCCGGATTTGTCATACCTCTTCTTAAAACTATGTATGGTTCCTGCCTCCACTCTTCACTTGCTAGGCTATTCCACTTGCTGACAACTCTATGACTGAAGAAATAATTCCTAACGTCCCTGTGACTGTCTGAGTCTTCAGCTTCCAGTTGTGACCCCTTGTCCCTGTGTCCCCTCTCTGGAACATCCTATCTCTGTCCACCTTGTCTATTCCCCGCAGTATCTTGTATATCGTTATCATGTCTCCCCTGACCCTTCTGTCCTCCAGTGTCGTCAGTCCGATTTCCCTCAACCTGTGTGTGTGTGTGTGTGTGTGTGTGTGTGTGTGTGTGTGTGTGTGTGTGTTTGTGTGTAATAAAGCTCGCTATTTCTATTTTTTCTTTTTAGATATATTGCATAAATTACTTATTAGTGAAATTTACAAATATTACTTGCGAAGTGAAATTATGAACAGTCATGCGTAAGGAAGAGAAAACAAAGAATCACGGTGAGAACTGCAGTGTCAAAACTTTGCGAATATTACTTATGGATTTCTACCAAGGCCAGTTCTCAGAGCAATACTTTGTGATAAATGTTAACAACCTCTCATAAATAAATTTTGGTAGATCACTGCCGTGACATAAGGTTGGTGTGAGAACATATGTAACTAAAAGTGGTCAGAACTGTGGCTGCTCTGAGTTAACTCTAACAAATGGAAAGTAATGAGTGTAAGATCAGACTTAATGTACCACGTAAGTGAGGAGTGCGGCACACACTGATTAAGATCTGGTCGTCAGCCTCATACATAGAACACAAAAACAGAATAACGTTCATGATATCTGCCAAACTAGCATACATTAGTATGGCTTTAAGGAATGCAAACAATGAATCGTTCATTACGTTACACTACTGGCGTCCCACTGAATACGACTCTCCGACGTAGAGCACACTTTGGTACAGGAACTAAAGAACAAACATTACGAAGAGAGACTGCACCAACTTTGTCATAATTCTAAATGAACGAAGAAATAGTGACATGATCACAACATACAGAATACTTGAAGGACTATAAACGGTAAGAAGGGATTAGGGATGGAAACTGAATACATAGATGAGCCGTAGAGATGTCATGCAACAGTTTTTGTAGCATCAGAGTAGTAAAGCAAACTAAAGGCTGACACAGTAAAAATATAAAGTAATAAACTGATTTACAAATATAAAACCTAAACCTTACTATGCTAAGATAAAGAAGAACCAATAAGGATATGTTCACAACGTGAAGGATGCTTAGAGGACTCGATGGGAAATACTTTGCCAGAAAGGAAGGAACCTGAGAAGTGAAAAATGTGACTGGATGAAGGAATGTGAGGAAGCTTCATTGATGAGGGTGTTGTACCGAGGAAATCTGCTTGGACAAGTACTGCATGTTGATTCATCACAGCTTCCAGAATAGGTAATGTTTAGGAGTAAATGATATAGGGCCCTTGAGGCCTGAATGTAATGTGAATGTTCACGAATCCTGAGAGGCTACTTCAGGAGTCAGGACTCGATCGCACAGCTATAGTTAGGCAACTAACCCCCCCCCCCTCTTTCACACATAAAAAAGGGATAGGAAGGCCAAATATCTATCGACAAGTGCCTTTAACAACTGGTAACTAATTAGAACACACACACACACACACACACACACAACAGACAACAGACAACAACAGAGCCCAAGGAAAGCCGAGAAGGGAAAATGACAGGCCACTGAGCCCAAGTACATTAGCCAGTGAAACTGATGAAGGAAAGCTGCAGTGGAGGAAACCAATTAAATGAGGGATACACAGGGATATGCAGTGGGAGAATGAAAGGGTGAGGTCAGTCTTTGTGTATGGGCTCCAGGAAGTCGAAGGGGAAACATATGAAGCAAGAAAACAAGGGGAAAAAAAAGCAATTGAAAGCATCATGAAAGCAATAGGAGAAGACGATATGACCCAGCTGGAAAATTTTCGGAGAATAGGGGGGTTTGTAAAAAAAAGAACCCGGCAGGAGAGTGACCTTCAAGGCAGAAGCGACTCGGACCAGGATCCTGCAGGAGAAAGCACGTTTTAAGGGACATGACGGCATACAGGAAGGTGTATCTCGACCGCGACAGAACACAAGAAGAAAGGAAGAAACTGAGAGAGATGGTACAAAGGGAAAGGAGGAAAGAGAGGGATGGAGAAGACAGACAGGAGATCCCAGACCCAGGAAGAAGATCAAATACAGCCTCCCTCACAACTTTCTATAGAAGCCTCCCAACCAGGTCAACCCAGTGCAACCAAACACTCTAAATCAAAACACCCATGCCACATCCAATGCCCCCACCCACTACATTACAAACTTCACCCCCACAGCAACAACCCATAGTTTCCTTACCAGGTCCCCACTTCCCCAACCCCAATATACTTCCCAGACCACAGTCTTAGAAAAGAAGTTGAAGGTGTGGTATACAAATGCAGATGGAATAACAAACAAGTATGAGGAGTGGGACGAAAGAATCAAAGAGACATCCCCAGACATAATAGCACTCACAGAAACAAAACTCACCGGAATAATAACAGATTCAATCTTTCCATCCGGATATCAAATCCTCAGGAAAGACAGAGGGAGGAGAGGGGAGGAGGAGTTTGCACTGCTCATTAAAAACCAGTGGGGTTTTGAGAAAATGGAAGGAATGGATGGCATGGGCGAAAGGGACTACTTAGTAGGAACAATCCAGTCTGAGGGACATAAGGTGATAATTGCAGTAATGTACAACCCACCACAGAACTGCAGGAGGCCAAGAGAAGAATACGATGAGAGCAACAGAGCAATGATCGACACACTAGCCGAGGTGGCCAGGAGAGCACACATGGGGGGAGCAAAGTTACTAGTTATGGGTGATTTCAATCACAAGGAGATTGACTGGGGAAAAACCTGGAGCCCCATGGGGGTCCCGAAACATGGAGAGCCAAGATGATGGATGTGGTACTGGAGAACCTCATGCATCAACATGTTAGGGACACTACCAGAGAGAGAGGAGAGGATGAACCAGCAAGGTTGGAACCTTGTATTCACCATGAGTAGTTCGGACATCGAGGTATCATGTATGAAAGGCCCCTGGGAGCTAGTGATCATGTGGTTCTGTGCTTCGACTACATAGTTGAGCTCCAAGTGGAGAGAGTAGCAGGAATAGGCTGGGAAAAACCAAACTACAAAAGGGGAACTACTCAGGCATGAGGAACTTCCTTCAAGACATTCAGTGGGAGAGGGAACTGACAGGAAAACCAGTACAAGAAATGATGGACTATGTAGCAACAAAATGCAAGGAGGCAGAGGAGAGGTTTGTTCCCAAGGGAAACAGAAATAATGGGAAGAACAGAACGAGTCCTTGGTTCACCCAAAGGTGTAGGGGGGCAAAAACTAGGTGTACTAGAGAAAGGAAAAGGTACAGAAGACAGAGAACTCAGGAATATAAAGAAATCAGCCGAAGAGCCAGAAACGAATATGCACAGATAAGAAGGGAGGCTCAGAGACAATATGAAAATGACATAGCATCAAAAGTAAAGACTGACCCGAAGCTGTTGTACAGTCACATCAGGAGGAAAACAACAGTCAAGGGCCAGGTAAATCAGACTGAGGAAGGGTGATGGGGAATTCACAAGAAACGACCGAGAGGTATGTCAGGAGCTCAACACAAGATTTAAAGAGGTATTTACAGTGGAAACCAGTAGGACTCCAAGAAATCAGAACAGGGGGGCACACCAGCAAGTGCTGGATGAGGTACATATAACCAAGGAGGAGGTGAAGAAGCTGCTATGCGAACTTGACACCTTAAAGGCGGTGGGGCCAGACAACATCTCTCCATGGGCCTTAAAGAGGGAGCAGAGATATTGTGTGAGCCATTAACAAAGATCTTCAACACATCATTTGAAACTGGGCAACTCCCTGAGGTATGGAAAATGGCAAATGTAGTCCCAATTTTTAAAAGGGGAGACAGACATGAGGCACTAAACTACAGACCTGTATCACTAACGTGTATAGTATGCAAGGTCATGGAGAAGATCATCAGGAGGAGAGTGGGGGGGCACCTGGAAAGAAACAAGTGTATAATTTTAAACCAGCACGGTTTCAGGGAAGGGAAAAACCTGTGTCACAAACCTACTAGAGTTTTTTTGACAAGGTGAAAAAGTAAACAAGAGGGGAGGGGTGGATCGACTGCGTATTTTTTGGGGTGCAAGAAGGCCTTCGCAAGTTTCCCCACAAAGTTACGCAAAAACTGAGGACCAGGCACAATAACGGAAAGGACTGCAAGGATCAAGAATATCGACAGGGGGGAAAACGAGTCATGGACGCACGAGGTGTCAGATGGCGCCTGTACAAACGGGGTTCCAAGGGGTCAGTCCCAGGACCTGTGCTGTTCTTGTATACGTGAACACATAAAGGAAGGGTAGACTCAAAATTTTCCTTGTTTGCAGATGATGTGAATTAATGGAAGAAACGAAACGGACGAGGATCAGGGAGACTCAAAAAAAACCCGGAAGGCTACAAGCCTGGTCCAGCAACTGGCCCTTGAATTTAACCCTGCCCAAAAGCAAAATCATGAAATTGGGGAAGGGCAAAGAAGACCGCAGACACAATATAGTTTAGATGGCCAAAGACTGCAAACCTCACTCAAGGAAAAAGATCTGGGGGTGAGTATAACACCGAGCATATCTCCTGAGGCGCACATCAATCAGATAACTGCTGCAGCATACGGGCGCCTGGCAAACCTACGGATAGCGTTTCCGATACCTCAGTAAGGATTCGTTTAAGACTCTGTACACCATCTACGTCAGGCCCATACTGGAGTATGCAGCACCAGTTTGGAATCCACACCTAGTCAAGCACGTCAAGAAATTAGAGAAAGTGCAAAGGTTTGCAACAAGACTAGTCCCAGAGCTACGGGGATTGTCCTATGAAGAAAGGTTGAGGGAAATCGCCTGACGACACTGGAGGCCAGGAGGGTCAGGGAGACATGATAACGACATATAAAATACTGCGCGGAATAGACGAGGTGGACAAAGACGGGATGTTCCAGAGATGGACACAGACACAAGAGGTCACAATTGGAAGTTGAAGACTCAGATGAATCAAAGGGATGTTAGGAAGTATTTCTTCAGTCATAGAGTAGTCAGGCCATGGAATAGCCTAGAAAGTGATGTGGTGGAGGCAGGAACCATACATAGTTTTAAGGCGAGGTATGATAGAGCTCATGGGGCAGGGAGAGAGAGGACCTAGTAGCAATCAGCGAAGAGGCGGGGCCAGGAGCTGTGACTCGACCCCTGCAACCACAAATAGGTGAGTACAAATAGGTGAGTACACACACACACACACTGCATTACATTAATAGCTCATTTTGTCTTCATAAATCTTTGTCTTATAATGTTAAAACACAAGACTAATATGATCAGTCAGAGTTGTTGTGTTAATCAGACTGGATATAATAACTACCACCTTCACTGTTGTCTTCAGCGAGGCGGTTTAACTATCATAACACTTCACTCACTCTAACATTTATTCAAGCAATAGATAAAATATGTTTTACAGTAAATGTAATTGGGGCAGCTGAATTATATTATTTAATTAAAAAGCAAAAGTCATATATTTTTATTGTCAAAATGTGTTTCAGTGTACTTGATACTGATGCGTTTTATAATATACAAACTCAAAATATTTATTGTATGTGGGAAATTTAGAGTTAAAAATTAATTCTCGCTTTAGTCAACACTAATATTATTTATATATTTAATAAATTCAGTGTCAAAACTTGTTTTGCTTTATTCATATATATATAATATATAATATATATATATATATATATATATATATATATATATATATATATATAATATATATATATATAATATATATATATATATAATATAATATATATATATATATATATATAATATATATATATATATATAATATATATATATATATATATATAATATTATGTATATGTGTGTGGTGCCGAATAGGTAAAACTGGTCAATTAGTAAGAACTCATTTAAAATTAAGTTTTTCTAAAATTTTCTCTTATTTAAAAATATATTTCTTTCATTTATATTAATATAAAAATTAATAATTTTGTACCAAAAGAACCTTAGAAAACTTGCCTAACCTTATTATAACAAGCTCAATTTAATATAGCGTAATAGAACTTAACATAGTTTAAATAAGTTTATAATAATTTAACAATAAACAAACACAATGAAATATATTTTTTTCGTTAAGTTGAGAATGATATTTGCGAAATTATTGCATACACAAATTTTCGCTTGCCTTATTCGGCAAGAAGAACGTTGCTATTTAAGCCAAAACGCAAATTTTACCTATTCGGCACGACATATATACATATAAGTTTACTCACGTGATGTTAGTAATCGGTAAGTGCTTAGTTGTGTGTGTGTGTGTGTGTGTGTGTGTGTGTGTGTGTGTGTGTGTGTGTGTGTGTGTGTGTCGTATATTAACATGGTGACCAAAAAGCAGCTCATTTCACTACTTAACGCAAAACTGTTTTCCATTTTTTCTTTACAGGTTGGTAATCTTAAATCTTAACGGATAATTTTTTTTCTGGCTTATGGACGTTAGGAGTCTATAAGCTTAAATGTTGTCAATCTCCTAGGTAAAACGTTGTCAGTCTCTTAGGTAAAACGTGGCAGTCTCTTAGGTTAAACGTGGCAGTCTCCCAGGTAAAACGTTGTCGGTCTCCTAGGTAAAACGTTGTCAGTCTTCTAGGTTAAACGGTAAGCTTGTGTGTAAGTCGTATTTCACACACGTTTGGTTATGTTGTTAGTTCCGCAAATCTCCAGTATCGTCCGCACGAGTCTCTGTTGTTTTTCTTATTGTCTTGACTATGTTAAGGAGAACACATGAGTGGGTCAGGTATTAAAAAAGGTGATACCTGTATGGTTATGTATGGTTCTTCATTAATATGTATTTGTGTTATTTGTGGGTGTGTGAGAGTTGCTGGTGTGACAGTGTGTGAGAGTTGATGGTCTGACTAAGTGAAAAAATGTTAAATTGCTTTTGTTGAAAGTTTGTGGCCACTTTGTGGTTGAAAAACATTTCTAATCGTTGTTGTTGTTGTTTTTCACTTGATAGGTTTTCCTCCAATTTGCTTACTTTTTTCACAAACTTTTTTTCATTGAATTATAAATGAATATTGATTAATTGTATCTTTTAATGTTTTATCCTGCATGTGTGTGTGTGTTGTGTGTTGTGTGTGTGTGTGTGTGTGTGGTGGTGTATGTGTGTGTTGTATTTTGTGTGTGTGTGTGTGTGTGTGTGTATGTGTGTGTTGTGTGTGTGGTTGTGTATGTGTGTGTGTGTTGTGTGTGTGATGTGTGTGGGTGTTTTGTGTGTGTGGGGGTGGCGCGCGCGAGAACGTGCATGTTATATATTTTTCTCTCTCTATGTATTTTCTTACAAGTTTTATCTACAAAAAGTACCAAAGTGATAGAAAACTTTGAATTACTGCAAAATTTTAGCATTTTCATTTAAAATTCAACAGTAAATGAAAAATATATTTGGAAAAGTCTGAAAATAGAAACAGACGAGGGACATTAACCGGGTGATATACAGAATTTTGTCCTCAGCACCAATATATTATTATAATTAATATGAGCATTACGTTCTGAAAGATATATGGACCATTATTAAGCTCCAATAAATCTATATAGTTTTAAAATTGAAGATTAAGCGCTCGAAATGCGAGATACATCGATTTTTAAATATTCCGAAGATTGAGTGACTTGGTATAGGAAATAATATTGGAATTTCCAATGTTTATAATTCATTTTTTGCTATAAAGCGCGCGCACACACACACACACACACGTGTATATATATATATATAATATATATATATATATATATATATATATATTATATATATATTATATATATATATATATATATATATATATTATGTAATGCATATGATGTGAAATTAATGAGGAGAATTAAAACAGGAAGGACAGGGAAATGCTTCAACTAGACCTGGACAAATTGCAGGGGAGGCCAGATAAGTAACTACTGAAATTCCAGCCCAGTAATTGCAGGGTTTTAAAAACTGTAGGTGAGAGAGAGACCGGAAACTGAGCACAGGCTCGATGGAGAGGAGTTAAATACCTCACTTAAGAAGGACGTCTGAGTGAACATATTCTCGAACATAATGCCCGAGATCCACATCAGCCAAATTACCTCTGCAACAATTGTGCTTTTGCCACATATAAAATTAGCTTTCAGAAACCATCATGTGATAAAGGATGTCAAGAAATTTACAAAAAGTAAGTGCAGAGATTCGCAACAAGACTAGCTCCGGAACTACAGATAATGAACTATGAATGAACACTTAAGATAATTGACCCTGGTAACATTAGAGAATAAGAGGACTTGTTAGGGTGGACAGTGAAGGAATGTTCAAGAGGCGATGAACGGGCACAGGAGAGCACAATTTGAAACTGTTAAATGCGCATTTGATCTACAGGTATGTCAAGATGTATTTCTTCACCACTCAAGGTGGTCAAGAAGTAGAATGACTTAAAAAGTCGTGAAGACGCTCCATACGTAGCGTTAAGAATAGGTTTGATTTTACGAACTAGGTCAAAGGGATCTGAATCCAGTCAAGATCATTTAAAAGGTGGGGCCAGGAGCTAGAATCTAACCCCGCAAGAAGAAGACAGGCTCAAATAGATAAAGGCTACAGCGGAGATATGGGAGCGCCACGTTCAGTGACGGAGACTCGGGGGTTTAGTAAAGTCAAGCTTCCATCACTTGTTCCTCACCACCTTGATGCTGGTGAGGGGCTCTTGATCCAAGGAGTTGAACTTGAGCTCCCTTTCCTTGGAATGAACCCAATTGCCTTCCATTCCCTGGGAACTGTATGACCCTTACGAGTTTAGCGCTCCCCACATGAATGCAATAATCCACCACTTGCTGAGTTGAATAACCTCACACAGACTTTCTGTTCCATGCAATAGAAAGTGGAGCCTAAAAAGCGGCAAGAGGAGGATTCTTCGTATCATATTTGAGCTCTGTTCTGGAAGACCAACTTAAGGGGATCATGCACTTACAACAATGTTAATATCCTGCTGAAGTGATTCTTAGGTGATAAAAATAAGGAGAAATGAATTATCCAGACTTTGCCTCGTCTTTACGTTTAGGTAAAAATGACATTTAATACCGTGATCCATTAGAAGCATCGACCAGGCAGGAACATGACTTGGGTACGTCGTGAAGGACTATAGTAAAAATTATATTGAGAGGCACAATACAAATATATCTACAAAAATGGGGATAACGAACGAAAGAGAAATTTTAAAAAGGTTGCAACATGGGAAAGGGAAGCTTTTAAAGACTTGACAAGTTTTATATTATAGACAGAGAGTAGAATGACGATGGAGAGAGACATACCGAATAACAGGAAAAAGAACACAAAAACAAAACAGAGAGCAGATAGTTCAACCAGGGATGAAGAGAAACAGAGAGATGGAGGAAGACGGTATGGAAAAATATATAGCTCGGGGAAGTTTATAAAAAATGGGAAACGACCAGAAAGGCTAAAGCCAAGTGGACGAAGATAGTGAAGATACACATGTTGCAAGACATGTGTTTGATATTGACGTCGTTTTGCTCTGGGGAGAACTAAACGTTGAGTTTAACAGATTTGATTTACATACAGCGCCTTTATTTATTTTTTACGAGATCAGGAGTTGTAAGAAACTTAGAGAAGATAAAACAATAATTAAAGGAGTGAGTGAAGTACTTCTCGGGAAGTGCAAGGAAGCTTCGATACGGTACCGAATGAGACATTATTCCATAATCTAGAAAAAAAACAAAGAACAGAAACAAAAGAGAAAGAGTTAAAGTGAACTAGGCGGTACCTCAAAGACAGAAAAAAAGCCCTGGAGTGCAACAACTAGTGTACCACAAGGTTCGGTACTGGAACCTCTGTTTTCTCTGGTTAACATTAATGAAATTATCAGATCGATGGAAGAATGTAGCGAATGTTATAGCAGAAACAATCCCTGGAGGTAGCGCAAATGAAAGGTTACATACACATGAGCTACAAAGTCTGCGATAAACACACCTTAAGCCAGCAGATAGTGGAGCCAACAAGACTAGAAAACACACTTGACCTTATCTTCACAAATAATAAGGACCTGGTAAGAGACATGACAGTATCAAAAACTAATTCCGATCACAATCTAATCGAAGTCCAGACTTACATGCACAGGGGTCCTGATCAGCAAAATGCATGTAACTGAAATTGTCTTCACAAAATACAATTTCAACAACAAGAACATCAACTGGGACCAGGTAAATCATGTCTTAAATGAAACATGTTGGGAAGATATCTTAAATAACATGGATCCAAACCAGTGCCTTGAAAGGATCAACTTCCTGGCAGCTGAAACATGTTCTAGGCATATTTACCTAAGAAAAAAGAAGAGCAGAAGTAAACTGGAGAGAGAAAGACGCTCCCTCTACAGAAGACGACGAAGAATCACTGAGCTCCTCAGGAACGCTAGAATATCTGATACACGGAAGGAAGCGCTGACCAGGGAAGTGGAAACTATCGAACTTAAGTTAAAGGACTCTTACAGGAACCAGGAGAGACTGGATGAACTTAAAACTATTTGTGAAATTGAAAGAAATTCGAAATATTTGTTTTCATATGCCAAAAACAAGGCAAATACCACATCTAGTACCGGGCCCTTACTCAGACAGGATGGGACTTACACAGATGACAACAAGGAAATGAGCGAAATACTGAAATCCCAGTACGACTCTGTGTTTAGTGAACCATTAATCAGTCTAAGGATCGACAACCCAAATGATTTCTTCATGAATGAGCCTCCAAATCCCATTAATGTATGCCAGATTTCCGACATTACCCTAACTCCGATAGACTTTGAAAAAGCTATTGACAACATGCCCATGCACTCAGTCCCGGGCCCAGACTCGTGGAACTCTGTGTTCATTAAGAACTGCAAGAAACCCCTCTCACGTGCCCTAAGTATACTATGGAGAAAGAGCTTAGACATGGGTGAAATTCCACAGTCACTTAAAACAACGGATATAGCCCCACTCCATAAAGGTGGCAGCAAAGCGTTAGCTAAGAACTATAGACCAATAGCGCTTACGTCCCACATAAAAATCTTTGAAAGAGTGCTAAGAAGCATGATTGCAAACCACCTGGATTCCCCAAAACTGCACAATCCAGGGCAACATGGGTTCAGGGCAGGTCGCTCCTGCCTCTCACAACTACTGGATCACTATGATATGGCCTTGGATGCACTGGAAGAAAAACAGAAAGCAGATGTAATATTCACAGACTTTGCAAAAGCATTTGACAAGTGCGATCATGGCGTAATAGCGCACAAAATACGTGCTTAAGGAATAACTGACAAAGTGGGGAGATGGATCTTCAACTTCCTAACTAATCAAACACAAAGAGTAGTGGTCAACAGAGTTAAATCGGAGGCTGCCATAGTGAAGAGCTCTGTTCCACAAGGCACAGTACTCGCCCCCATTCTGTTCCTCCTCATATCAGACATAGACAGAGATGTAATCCACAGCCCAGACTCCAGGGTAAGTTCGTTTATTTAGGTACAACTACACATAAATACAGTTACATACATTATCATACAAAGCAGTATATGTGTAGATTACCTAGGATGACCCAAAACTTATTTTCATTGAGAAACACTAACTGGTTTAAAGCTCTGTTAAACAAATGACTTCTGTATTTCAGCGTAAACAAATGCTGAGGATAGTAAAGTTAGTCGGGAAACCGTGACAAGAGTCGCTAGTGCAACTACTTAAGTACGCTGAGTATTATAATACAAGGTTCACTAAAGTGCAATGCAGTATGGAGCTCCACCTTATAAGAGGAGATTATCCGAAGCATTAAGTTCTTGTAGGTCATACACAACAAACAGTGCTAGCTACCCCAGCTTCTATCTGCTAAAAGCGAGACAGGAGCATTACTTGACTACCTGGGACCTGAACCCACTACCTCCATCAGAATAACCGCTACTAGAACCTAGCAAATACCCCAGGTGGTGCTAAAATCGAAGAACTGGATAAAATAAAAATTTGGCTTTAAACAAAATTTTCCTCAGAACTAAGTAAAAGACATGTTAAATCACTGCCGTAACTGAACAGAGATCAGTGGAGGAGAGAAAGGGATAACTAGGCACCATAATTGTGTTAAAAATCCCCAGAGTAGTGGACAGGACAGACAGTGTAGCAGTTTCTGTTGTGCTTCGTATTGGGTTAATATTCTCAAATTCACAGTTTCTCACTTGAGCATATTTGTTACTTACTCATGTAATCCACTGTTTGCTGCAGTTATTCCAAGCTGTAGTGCTTCTCGTCTCTCTGGATAAACCAAGACTCTTTCTTTTATTATTATTCCCTATTTTTCTTTTGGATATGATTTTTTCCTCCTGGCTAGGCACTCCACCTCATTTGTTTTCTATCCTGTGCACGTACACGCGCGTGAACGTGCACAAGAGCGCGAGTGCGTGTGCACGTACTCGCGCGAGCCTCTTGTCAATATGTTATCCAGCGTTCCTTTCCACCTCTTTCTTCCATTTCATGTACCATGTTTCCCGCTGAAATCGATAGATGGTGAGAAGCGGAGAAGTGATAGACAGGCCGATAGACAGGCCATCTAAGGGGCTGTCATGCATGCTCGTCCATGACCACATGTGGCTCATGATAGAGGGTAGAAGGGAGGGGGGAAAGAGAAAGTGGAGGGAAAAAGGAAGGGGGAAAATGGGAAGAGGGAATAGAATATGTAGAGGGCAGGAAATGTAGCGAGATACCGAACGAGAATATTTGAATAGGGAAGAATGAGAAATCAGTGAGAATGAACAACTGGGAGAGAAGGCAGGAAGGATGTAGGTAATAAGAGAAGAGAGGAAATATGGAGATGCAAGGAAGAAAGGAAAATGAAGATGACGATATAAGGAAAAAGATAAGGGAGATGACGCTATAAGGGAGACGATAGGAGAGATGACGATATAAGGGAGAAGAGAGGGAAGGTACAGGTTAATTGGATCAAACACCCCATTATTTTTTTCTGGAAATCTTCTTTCATTATATTATTTTTAATTCATTTGTAAGAAGAAGCCTTTGCTTTTGGGAAAATTTATTTTCACTAAAGTGAAATTATTTTTTTTTGTTAAGAATTAACTACAGAAATTGTAATATAACGTAACTTTTCAAGATTGAAGGACTGATTACTTCGACTCCAGAATGAGGGACTGATTGCCTCAAATTCTTTATCTTCACCACTCCTCAATGTATAGGACTGATGAAGCCACTGTGTGGCGAAATGTTTTCTCAAAGTGTTGCACATGCCTAATTTATCAACTTTTAGTAGTGTTCTCATCAAACATACATGATATGGAATATTTTAATTACTAGTTGGAAAATGAGAAGACATTTATTTGCAACATAGCATTATTTGATAACAATAATGCCATTGCTGATATGATGAGTAAGACATTTTTCTTACACCCCAGGCTTTTATCAGTCTACTAGTGGAGACAGTGGAAATGGAAGGTGTTCAGGCCCTCAGTCTTGATAAAGGGTACTCAGTTCCTCAGTCTTGATAAAGGGTACTCAGTTCCTCAGTCTTGATAAAGGGTGCTCAGTTCCTCCGTCTTGATAGAGGGTACTCAGTTCCTCAGTCTTGATAGAGGGTGCTGAGTTCCTCCGTCTTGATAGAGGGTGCTCAGTTCCTCAGTCTTGATAGAGGGTGCTCAGTTCCTCCGTCTTGATAGAGGGTGCTCAGTTCCTCAGTCTTGATAGAGGGTACTCAGTTCCTCAGTCTTGATAGAGGGTACTCAGTTCCTCAGTCTTGATAGAGGGTGCTGAGTTCCTCCGTCTTGATAGAGGGTGCTCAGTCCCTCAGTCTTGATAGAAGTTATAAGTTGTACACTACATCTGTTCTGTCTTTGGTTTTTGCTTGCATTTTTCTTTAACCGCACACGATCGTATGTCATTGTCATTAACCTTGTGACTTGAGGTGGACCATTCTAAATCAGAGTTTAAAAATAATTAACAGGATCAATGATGAGAAAAAATGGAACATTTTAAGCCTAGGGACAATCCAGTTGCTTTACCTTAGGACGTTTGATGCACCCGAGTAGAGATAGAGAGAGAGGGGAGGAAAAAGTTAGGATAAAGCAGTTATATTGAAAAACTGATAATCCATATCATTGAAAAATGTAGTAAATAGAGGAAGAGTTAAATAATATACAGTATGAATGAAGGGGGATCAGTATAAGAGTGGTGAATAATAACTATAGAAACCGTCTTAAAAAGACTTATACAGGTAAGATTGAGAAGACAGGATAAGAGAGAGTGAGAGTGAAAGAAGAAAAATGAGAGTGGATAAGAGGGATCACATCTCTGGAAGGGGAGAGAGATTGGTGTTGATAATGAAAATATGAAATAGAGAGAGAGAGAAAATTGGACAGTCACAAAATTGATAGAGGAACGCTAGACAGAATGATAATGCTATTGAGAATGATAACAATGACAAGGTTAGTATCCTGGGAGAGACATAAGTCTAGAATGATTATGAAAACTCACGTGGTGAATATGGCAATCAGCAGAGCAAGTAAGAAACTCAGAAATAAGGTTCATTTAGTACTTGATCTACAGCAGAGGCTGTACAGTCTA